>CM077824.1:38743550-39049548 GCA_039720395.1 Liquidambar formosana | reverse complement strand
AAGAACTATCAGACCGTAACTGATGGTGATAGAACTCCTGCAAATACATTCAAATCCTCCGAATCATCTTATAGTACAAACATAAATAATAATAAAAAATTGTTGAGGTTAGGACATAATAAACACATGCACAGTACATACCAGAGCTTGATGATGAACAAGCAACATAAAAAGTTTTACATTATGTTAGTTATATAATTCCTATCACCCCAATCAAATGGGAATAGTAACTTGATAGTGGTATTTAATTTATGTATTGCAATTAGAAAATAAAAAATCTTATAATAGATATTAGATATCTCAGAAGATCATATATTTCAACTAGCATGCAATTCTGCCAAATAACTATATCACACCTATTGTACAATTTTACGAGTGTTGATAACATCGCCACAAAATTAGTTTCATTCATAGAAGTTAGGCCCTTATCCCATTCCTCTCCTAAGGTTCCTTTTTGATGGATTGTTGAGAAGTGGTAGGAAAAGAAAAGAAAGCTTGAAATCTTAACTTTCATGGCATCCTCGGGCTTGCCCAGTTCTTCCTTCCACATGGCAGCATCCCAGTAGTCAATTCCCTTATCTCCCCAGTACATACCCCCTTTCAAGTCAGTGTGCATTTTCACTACTTCAGCTTGCTAATAATCACGAACAAAAAAGGAAAAGAGAAAAAAAGGAGCAACCAATGTCACATTTTTTAATTTTAGCTTCAGAACCCATGTCTAACAATTACAAAATTTCATTATAGTGCTGTAAAGTTAAAGTAGGGAAACAAAAAGCCATAAATGTTATAAACTGACCTTGATTACCCATTGTTAACAATTCCAAAACTTCATTATAATGCCATAATTTTAAAAGTGAATGCAAAGTTTCCTGACTTTTAGCTTCAACACCCATATATAACAAAACCAATGTTCCATTTTAGCACTACAAAAATTTTGAACAAAATAAAAAATAAAAAATAAAAAAATAAAAATAAAAATTGTTCTCAAATTTCAGCTTTAACACCCACTTCTATCAATTCCAACAGCCATTTCAGTGCTATAAATTTATAATGGAAATGTAAAATTTCTTAAGTTTAGATTCAAAACCAATACCGAACAATCACAAAATATCATTTAAGCACTGAGAAAAAGGTTTTTGAATCTTGTCTACAATTCAAAGTTCATAATCGTGCTATAAATTTTTTATAAAGAAAAATTTGTTGAACTTCAACATCCAATTCTAACACTTCCAAATTGTCATTTCAGTGCCATATATTCATCTAGGAAATCTAATATATTTAAATTTTACCTGCAGGACTCATTTTATACAATTCCCAATTTTCATTTTAGTGCAATAAATTTAAATAGAAAATTTGAAGTTTTGAATCTTGGCTTGAACACTCATATATCACAATTCCACAATTTCAATTTAGTGCTACACATTCATAGGAAAGGAAGACATAGAACCCAAAAAAAAAAAAAAAAAATGGAAACTTTATAGACCCTATCAAAATGCAAGACCTTGAAGGCATAACAAGGAGCTGATAAGGAGGAGGGAGGGGTTGGGGGGGTGGAGAATAGTGCAAATAATGATATTTATTTATTTATTTTTTTTCCCACGTACTTGAGAGACAAGAACAACTTGGGGCACTAAGAAGATTGCATGGAAAGGGGAAGGCTTTCAGAGAAGATAAGCATAGCTGCGCAGAAGCATGATCGCAATCAGAGTCTTGCCAGAGCCGGTCTCCAAGAACACAATGGTGTTCTGATTGATAGCTTTCTTCAGTGCGTCTAGTTGATAACTGCATCAACTACCCAACAAACAGATACAAAAAATGAAGAGAATCCAATCAAAGGCCCATGGTAAAGTAATTTAAAAGGAATTTTTTTATAAAAAAAATACCCAGTTTGGTTGTCAAGAAAATAAAATAAACTAAAATAAATATTTTCACTTTTTATTGTCAAGAAAACAAAAAAAATAAATAAAAAAATACCCAGTTTGGTTGTCAAGAAAACAAAAGAAAACAAACGGAATTTTCACTTCTTATTGTTCAAAAAGGAAAAGTGGAAAACCCATTACCCAGTAAATATTTTGAGGCAAAAAAAAGTCATTAGTCAGAAAGATGAAACTTCATCTAAGCACAACAAATCAGACCCAAACTTCATCTCAACCTCAAAAAGCCACACATTTTGGAAAACCATAAGATCTCAGAAAAGACAGTAGCTTTATAAACCTAGAGAGAGAGAGAGAGAAATGGATAGAAAGAGAAACTCAGAAGCCATGGCATATTTGAGATTAACCCCTATGAAAGCAATGACAATACTATTAGATTTACAAATCCCATGATATATAGATATGCAAATAGTAAAACAAACTCTCCAATATCTGCCTGCTAGCCATAGCACAACGAACCTGAGCTGGATAACCCCATGAACAAAGCCAAAGAAGAGAAGAGAAGCAAAGCCCTCAACGAACAGAGCCAAAATCAAATCACTGATGTCGAAGCTCCCCATCCCTTGGTTCTAGTGTGACACTGATGACAAAAAAACCAAATCGTTGCTGCTGAATATCTGATCCCTTCCAAAGCCTTTGATCCCAAGAGAAATGAGCCCTAGCTTGAAAAAAATCCGATCTGGGTTTCGCAGGGTAAGGAGTTGCTGACGGCCGAAGATGGTGAGAGGGATTGGTAATCACACTTACTCAACCCCTATACCTAAGCCCTCACAGATTAATTAGATTTGGGAGGTAGAGAAGTTTGCCCTAGAGAAAATCAAATGTCACAAGAATAGTGTGTTTGTGAAAAGTGGAAGGTAAAGCAACCAAAAAAAGATTAAAAAAAATGTAAAATTTCGTAGACTGAGAGAGGCAAAATGCCCGGCAATATTTTCGTAGAATTGGTATGTTTTTAACGGTGTGTATAATGTGCCGTTAATAGGGTAATCTCGGGCATCATTCACGACGTACAACCCAGGTCGTAAGAGAAAGTGAAATTCCTAGTCTTTTTTTAATGATGTGTTTTGCACGTCGTAAATAGGCATTTCTCGGGGCATCATTTACGACGTGCAAAACACGTCGTAATAAGTCTCATTAATGGCGTGCTTAATAAGCAAGTTGTAAATTCTACCTATGTAAGGTCTTTTAACAACATGCTTAATAAGCAAGTCATAAAAGACTCATATTAATGACTTACAAATATGCAAGTCATTAATTTCAAGTCGTAAATATCCTATTTTGTTGTAGTGATACACCCCAATAAGCTCGAGGATGGGGATGAGTTGGCCCATGCCAGGGCTGGAGAATATTGTGGCGTGAGGCTTTGAGTTGTCCATGGGTGAAACTAAGAAGACATAAAGAGTTGAAGATCCAAAACACAAAGAAAGTGAAGAGATGGGACTATGAGTATTGGAATGAAACCCAGCGTTGAGTTGTGCTTAAGAAGTTATAGTGGCGGAGCTTAAATAATTGCAGTGCCTGGTTGACTAGTTGCTTTGCGTGCTCAAACGGGACTTGTAGTTACACGTCCACGTACATAGCAAATAAATAAATAAAAGTTACACGTCCACAAAGCAAAAAAAAGAAATAGAAAAAAAAAAATGTTACATGCACGTACGTGCACATGGATCTGACAAAAGATTACGTAAAACTACGGGCAAATTCTACGGTACCCAAGTGAAGTTTCCGGTACCATACCCAAAACAAAAGAGGGCCATTAGATCTACATCAAATAGATCTCAGCCGTCCAACATTTTAAAAGCAAATAAACCGGCTACCTGTTTGGTAACCGTCTACCAAACACCACCAAAGTCGTCGAAGTCTTCGAGTTACCTCCCTAAACACAGCTCGTCGCCGGCTAAGTCATCTCCACGCATCACGATCAACACACAGTCTCGACTCCATGCTCGACTGATTCACTCAGGTAGAAAATCTTTCTTGATCACATTTTCTCTTTCGTCTCCTTCACTCTCTCCCCTCTCTCTCCCTTGTTATGTTGTTTTCAAAACCCTAGCTGAATTGTCGACTCCATGCTTGGAATCTTAGCTGACCTTGAAAATCTTTCTTCTCTCTTGCATTGATGCTTTGATAACCCTAACCCTAACCTTCATTCTGCCCCATTTTTGCAGGTTTTAAACAGCAGAACGTTTCTTCTAGTTTGATTAAAAAAAAAAATAGAGGTTTCGCGTTTCATTTGAATACTTAAGGTTAGTCAGAATTTAAGCTCCTTCATTTTTAATTTTTGAATCGATTTTTTTTTCCATAGTACTTCACTTGTTGAACATTACATAACTTTTGATTCAATGGAATTTTTTATACGAATCTGTCTATGTCAAAAAATTGTTGCATTTTAAGCATTCAAGGATGATGCATGCCACCTGTTTGATGAAATAGGTTTGAGAAATTGTTTTGATAGAATTTTTCCCCTTAATTGAGCTTTTACATTGATTGACATTTTTTTGTTGGTTGCGAAAATCGGGTCGAACATATAGCCTATAATGAATAATACAGTAATTGCCCAATACAAGGAAGTGATCAATTTAACGAGCATTGCACTTCGGTACACCTTAGGTTGCATAAATATTATGCATTTAGTCATGGGGTAATAAATAAGTGTAGGCCTATTTTGAGTTCTTGGTGGGAGGAATCTATTAAGATATTTGTTTTAAGGCTAGGTCCCATCTCCTATTTAGGTTAACGTGGCAAGAACTGCCATTCAATAGCCTTTCCTTAAGGCGGTTTAAGAGGCGGCAAGTGTATATATATATATGAGGGAATGCTGCCCAATTGTAGAGTATCATACAGGTGAAAACAAAGGAGGGGAGGAGAGGAAGACCCAGCACATAATCAAAATTTAAGCAGCTTACATATTTTGTTGGATTGAATGGTTCAAGCTATAGGAAATTAATGCTACATTACATGCTCAAATAACTGCAACAGGTAAGTATATGTATGTTCATAGTTTTGAATCATTATAAATAAATGGATGACATGTGTTCTTGACCTATATGAATGACCCCTTGTAGTTTTTTTTTTTTTGGCCAAGAAGATAAAATATATTAACTAGAAATTGGTATTAACCAACTGGGAGGGTCTTCTAACCAGACTTCCTGGTTTTTAACAACTAAAGCATGCTTAGACAAAGCATCAGCAGCTTTGTTACACAACCTTGACAGCACAAAAGTCTTTCACTTTCCCAATCCTTGCTACTCGAATGCAATCTTCAAAAACTGGTTCCAAATCACTGCCCACTGCTAATTTTTTAGCAAAACAATCTTGAAATCATTCAGCATTTCCCTCAATGAACACCTCCTTGAAACTCATCTCTATACCGAACTTCAGGCCTTCACGTACAGCAAGTGCTTCCACCATTTGTGTGTTCTCGACATAAGGAACATGCTTAGCTAAACCTGCCATAAACTCCCCTCCCCCCTTTCATTTCTAATAATAATGCCAATCCCTCATTTCTTATGCTCGATGGCTCTTCTTTTGCTCAACGGTGGCTAAATATTTATGAAAACTGGAAAAACAATGATTTGTATGCTGAACTTCTGTGGGAGGTGGTCCATTATATCCTATGGTGAATCTGGAAAGCCCATAATGATTCGTTATTTAATGGCGTAAGGTGGGATCCGAGGGATGTGGCAAAAAAGCTATATTGGACATTCATGAGTTTAGAGAGCCTTCAAAGAATGAGGATGCAAGCTGTTTGGTGAGAAACGTCAATGGGAAATAGCTATCAAGAATCTAATATTGATATTAATGTCTAGTTCGTAGATTTTCTGGATATGGTTTATGGTTTGATGAATGTGTGTATTTGTGCGGCAAAAGTAGGTAATGCTTAGGTTGCTGATTAAAGTGGAATCTATTTTCATACAAATTAGAAGAAATTGGTCAGTATGTGTGTGTGTATGTGTGCGCGCGTGTGTTGTACCGTACCCCAGCATGGCATTACCATCATTAAGTAAGGGAACACCTGTTGTAACTCATTTTTCTACACCTAAATCTCATGAGATGCTGATTAGGTAATGGGAGGTAGTAAATATGGTTTAAATGAGTGTAATAGTAGTGGTAGAACACACTTCACATGCAAATTGTTAAGAAAAAAAAAATTTTAAAAAAGAGAGAAAAAGAGAGAGGCTCTCTCTAGATATGTGTGTGTGTATGTGATTGTTATTTTAAATTTGTCACTGTGATTGTGATAATGATATGGTTCTACTTTATTTTTATGCATATACCAATTAATTGATATAAGTTCCTATTTTCTTTTGTATATTTTTGTGAGTTAAAGTTCTCAAATTCTCATTATTAGAAGTAAAGGTTAGCTCTACCGCTAGCTTAGGTGGCAACTTCTCTATTTTTCATAAATTTTTCTAGGTAAGGCATAACTTATCAAAATAAAAAAATAAAAATGAAGAAGAAGAAAACAAAAATGAACAAAAAATTATAATACTCTGTCATCCTGTATATTTAGTAAAATATGAAACATCATGAACATATATTCACCAATAAACTAAGTTTTCATATCACAACACCTTTTATTTATTGGTTCAATTTCATAGGTATAATCAATTTGATTTGTCTAGAGCTGACATTGTTTCAGATAAAAGAAATGCATTGCTTGCTATTTTGCACCATAGGGGTACCAATCTGATGCTCGTCAATATGATACTATAAACAATGAGTTGGAAGTTTTATTTTCCATTTCTTATCAAATATTATTTGTAGTTGCATTGGCACTTTGGCAATAATATACATTTTTTCTTTTTTTTTTTTTGTTCCCATTTCCCCTTCACATTAATTAAGATGTTGGATATGTCATTCTTATTTTGTGATTTCAATGATAATGCTCATACTTGGTTGATGATTTGAAGGTAGTCTTTCAGTTGATGAAAAAGATATCTTTGCATTATATAATGAGGCTTATGACAGTTTTTTTAAAAATGGCATGTGCTTTAAGAACAACGGAATATTGTGTTGTGCAACATCATTCATCACTGCCTTTTCTCTTCTTCTGTTTTTTTCCCCCCTTTTTTTTATACTATGAGAATTTAAGCCACACTTATGGCAGAATGGAAAGCTGAAATTTTTATTCAAATTTCATTTAAAGGTTGTGAGAAGCCCTCAGCAATTCAGTGATTATGGCTTAGTTGAGAAAAGGGAATTTTGCGGCAGCTTTGATTATGGCTTTGTCTTTTTAATAGTTTATTTCATTTAATATGTTTACTTATGGCATTCTAATTATTGTTTGGTTATTGCTACAGCACTACAATTTTGTGTGAGAGTTTGGAGCACCATTTGGAGGCTAAAAGAGCAAACTGAATTGAGCCAGTTGAACGAGCCTATTCAACTTTGTTTTTTGATATTTGCATCCAAGTGTTAATTTGGAGGATTATAACTTAAATGAGGATGTTGCCTCTTTCTAGTTGGTTTTCATTTTAACATTTAAATTGTAGGGCTAGTTGGTCAATGGAATGGAAAGTTTTGAAACCACGTTATTCTAATCCAATAAAATGATGGTTACAATTAAATTTAATGTGATTACCTTCGGTATTTTATTTCCCTTTTTTTTTCTTTCTTTTCATACTGAGAATTGAATTGTTGAGTCATTTGTGTAATTACAGGTTGATTAATCAAATACTATAACAGGTTTATAGGCAGCAAATAGTATATGACAAATTTTTTGTATATAAAAAAAATATGTATATTCTTTAGATACAATGACTTTTTCTTTTTCACAGTCATCATTTTAGTTCATTTGTGTAATTACAGGTTGATTAATTAAATACTATAACAGGTTTATAGGCAGCAAATAGTATATGACAAATTTTTTGTATATAAAAAAATATATATATTCTTTAGATACAATGACTTTTTCTTTTTCACGGTCATCATTTTAGTACATTGATAGTCGGCTTTAATATATATAAAAAAAAATGGTCATCTTTAAGGCCATAAGATAACCGTTTTCGACTGTCATCTTATATTTGTTGTTTGGGATGATGTTTTCTAGTAGACTATATGAGTAGTTTCAGTAGAAACTTTTTATATTTTATAAAATGTTAAAAAATATATACCAAGTGGGGGGCTTAAAGTATTTAATGTGGTGGCAATAGCCCGGCCCTTAAAAAAATTGGCATGTAATGGTCCCATGGAATATTGTTAGGAATCAAAGACTAATTGTTCGATTCAAATTATCCAATTCATAATTTTTGTGACAATTCATGTAGTTAATTACGTACAAAAATCCAATCGTTTCAAATAAAACCCCGTAATGATTCCTAAAATTGGAGGTTGAATACCCAAATCGATTGGGACGTGCCTCTAAACTCATATTTCTTTACTGATTTTCCCAATCAATTGACACCTAACCCAATCGATTGGGACGTGCCTCTAAACTCATATTTGTTCACTAATTTTCCCAATTGATTGACACATAACCCAATCACTTGGGATGTGCCTCTAAACTCACATTTCTTCACTGATTTTCCCAAGCAATTGACACCTAACCCAATCAATTGGGACCGGTCGAAAAACTCATATTTCTTCACTGATTTTCCCAATCGATTGACACATAACCCAAATCAATTGGGACGTGCCTCTAAACTCATATTTTGTTCACTGATTTTCCCAATCGATTGACCCCTAACCCAATCGATTGGGACTGATCAAAAAACTCATATTTCTTCACTGATTTTCCCAATCGATTGACACATAAACCAATCGATTGGGACGTGCCTCTAAACTCATATTTGTTCACTGATTTTCCCAATCGATTAACACTCAACCCAATCGATTGGGACGTGCCTCTAAACTCATATTTGTTCACTGATTTTCCCAATTGATTGACACCTAACCCAATCGATTGGGATTTGCCTATGAACTCATATTTCTTCACTGTTTTGCCCCATCGATTGGGATTCATTGCAATCGATTGGGGTTATTAAAGATTGAATTTATAGTTGGTCACTTTTGGTCACTCCAATTGGTAAGTAAGTCACTCCAAATGGTAATTTGGTCACTCTAAATGTTGAATAGGTCACTCCAAATGATAAGTTGGTCACTTCTGGTCACGCTAAATGGTAAGTTGGTAAATTTTGGTCACTCCACATGGTAAGTTGGTCACTCAAAAAGGTAAGTTGGTCACTTTTGGTCACTCCAAATGGTAAGTAAGTCACTCCAAATGGTAATTTGGTCACTCTAAATCTTAAGTAGGCCACTCCAAATGATAAGTTGGTCACTTTTGGTGACGCTAAATGGTAAATTGGTCGCTTTTGGTCACTCCAAAAGGTAACGAGGCCACTCAAAATGGTAAGTTGGTCACTTTTGGTCACACCAAGTGGTAATTTTGTCACTCTAAATGTTAAGTAGGTCACTCCAAATGATATGTTGGTCACTTTTGGTCACTTAAAAGGTTAAGTAGGTCACTTCAAATGGTAAGTTGGTCACTTTGGGTCACTCCAAATGGTAAGTAAGTCACTCCAAATGGTAATTTGGTCACTCTAAATGTTTAATAAGTCACTCCAAATGATAAGTTGGTCACTTCTGGTCACGTTAAATGGTAAGTTGGTCACTTTTGGTCACTCCAAATGGTAAGTAAGTCACTCCAAATGGTAATTTGGTCAATCTAAATGTTAAGTCGGGCACTCCCAATGATAAGTTCGTCACCTTTGGTCCCTCTACTTAGTAAGTTGGTTACTTTTGGTTACTCCAAATAGTAGGTTGGTCACATCAAATCATAAGTTGGTCACACTAAAAAATAAGTTGGTCACTTGAAAGAGTAAGTAGGTCACTCCAAATGGTAGGTTGGTTACTTTTGGTCAGTCCAAATGGTAAGTAAGTCACTCTAAATAACAATTTGGTCACTCTAAATGTTAAGTGGGTCAGTCAAAATGATAAGTTGGTCACTTCTGATCACTCTAAATGGTAAGTTGGTCACTTTTGGTCACTCCAAATGGTAAGT
Organism: Liquidambar formosana; assembly: GCA_039720395.1. Classification (NCBI taxonomy): domain Eukaryota; kingdom Viridiplantae; phylum Streptophyta; class Magnoliopsida; order Saxifragales; family Altingiaceae; genus Liquidambar; species Liquidambar formosana. Next base: position 39,039,612 of record CM077824.1, on the reverse strand, counting down.
TAGTCACTCAAAATGGTAAGTTGGTCACTTTTGGTCACTCCAAATGGTAATTTGGTCACTCTAAATATTAAGTGGGTCACTCCAAATGATAAGTTGGTCACTTTTGGTCACTCTAAATGATAAGTTGGTCACTTTTGGTCACTCCAAATAGTAAGTGGGTCACTCAAACTAGTAAGTTGGTCACTCTAAAAGGTAAGTTGGTCACCCGAAAGGGTAAGTAGGTCACTTCAAATGGTAAGTTGGTCACTTTTTGTCACTGCAAATGGTAATTTGGTCACTCTAAATATTAAGTATGTCACTCCAAATGATAAGTTGGTCACTTTTGGTCACTCTAAATGGTAAGTTGGTCTCTTTTGGTCACTCCAAATGGTAATTTGGTCACTATAAATGTTAAGTAGGTCACTCCAAATGATAAGTTGGTCACTTTTGGTCACTCTAAATGGTGATTTGGTCACTTTTGGTCATTCGAAATGGTAAGTTGGTCGCTTGAAAGGGTTAGTACGTCACTCCAAGTGGTAAATTGGTCACTTTTAGTGACTCCAAATGGTAAGTAAGTTGCTCCAAATGGTAATTTGGTCACTCTAAATGTTAAATAGGTAACTCCAAATGATAAGTGGGTCACTTTTGGTCACTCTAAATGGTAAGTTAGTCACTTTTGGTCACTCCAAATGGTAAGTTGGACATTCTAAAAGGTAAGTTGTTCACTCGAAAAGGTAAGTTGGTCGCTTGAAAGGGTAAGTAGGTCACCCCAAATGGTAAGTTGGTTACTCTTGGTCACTCCAAATGGTATGTAAGTCACTCGAAATAGTAATTTGGTCACTCTAAATGTTAAGTAGGTTACTCCAAATGATAAGTTGGTCACTTTTGGTCACTCTAAATGGTAAGTTGGTCACTTTTGGTCACTTCAAATAGTAAGTAGGTCACTCCAACGGGTAAGTTGGTCACTCTAAAAGGTAAGTTGGTCACTCGAAAAGGTAATTAGGTCACTCCAAATGGTAAGTTTGTCACTTTTGGTCACTCTAAATGGTAAATAAGTCACTCCAAATTGTAATTTGGTCACTCTAAATGTTAAGTGGGTCACTCCAAATGATAAGTTGGTCACTTTTGGTCACTCTAAATGATAAGTTGGTCACTTTTTGTCACTCCAAATAGTAAGTAGGTCACTCCAACTAGTAAGTTGGTCACTCTAAAAGATAAGTTGGTCACTCGAAAGGGTAAGTAGGTCACTCCAAATAGTAAGTTAGTCACTTTTTGTCACTCCAAATGGTAATTTAGTCACTCTAAATGTTAGGTAGGTCACTCCAAATGATAAGTTGGTCACTTCTGGTCACTCTAAATAGTAAGTAGGTCACTCCAAATGGTAAGTTGGTCATTCTAAAAGGAAAGTTGGTCACTCGAAAGGGTAAGTAGGTCACTCTAAATGGTAAGTTAGTCAGTTTTGGTCACTCCAAATGGTAAGCAAGTCACTCCAAATTGTAATTTGGTCACTCTAAATCTTAAGTGGGTCACTCCAAATGATAAATTAGTCACTTTTGGTCACTCTAAATAGTAAATTGGTCACTTTTGGTCACTCCAAATAGTAAGAAGGTCACTCCAACTGCTAAGTTGGTCACTCTAAAAGGTAAGTTGGTCACTCGAAATGGTAAGTAGGTCACTCTAAATGGTAAGTTGGTCACTTTTGGTCACTCCAAATGGTAATTAAGTAACTCCAAATGGTAATTTGGTAACTCTAAATATTAAGTATGTCACTCCAAATGATAAGTTGGTCACTTTTGGTCACTCTAAATGGTAAGTTGGTCTCTTTTGGTCACTCCAAATGGTAAATAGGTCACTCTAAATGGTAATTTGGTCACTCTAAATGTTAAGTAGGTCACTCTAAATGATAAGTTGGTCACTTTTGGTCACTCTAAATGGTAAGTTGGTCACTTTTAGTCAGTCAAAATTATAAGTTGGTTACTCGAAAGGGTTAGTACATCACTCCAAATGGTAAGTTGGTCACTTTTGGTCACTCCAAATGGTAAGTAAGTCACTCCAAATGGTAATTTGGTCACTTTATATGTTAAATAGGTCACTCCAAATGATAAGTTGGTCACTTTTGGTCACTCTAAATGGTAAGTTGGTCACTTTTGGTCCCTCCAAATGGTAAGTTGGACACTCTAAAAGGTATGTTGTTCACTCGAAAGGATAAGTTGGTCGCTCGAAAGGTAAGTAGGTCACTCCAAATGGTAAGTTAGTCACTTTTGGTCACTCCAAATGGTAAGTTGGACTCTCTAAAAGGTAATTTGTTCACTCGAAAGGGTAAGTTGGTCGCTCGAAAGGGTAAGTAGGTCACTCCAAATAGTAAGTTAGTCACTTTTTGTCACTCCAAATGGTAATTTAGTCACTCTAAATGTTAGGTAGGTCACTCCAAATGATAAGTTGGTCACTTCTGGTCACTCTAAATAGTAAGTAGGTCACTCCAAATGGTAAGTTGGTCATTCTAAAAGGAAAGTTGGTCACTCGAAAGGGTAAGTAGGTCACTCTAAATGGTAAGTTAGTCAGTTTTGGTCACTCCAAATGGTAAGCAAGTCACTCCAAATTTTAATTTGGTCACTCTAAATGTTAAGTGGGTCACTCCAAATGATAAATTGGTCACTTTTGGTCACTCTAAATAGTAAATTGGTCACTTTTGGTCACTCCAAATAGTAAGAAGGTCACTCCAACTGCTAAGTTGGTCACTCTAAAAGGTAAGTTGGTCACTCGAAATGGTAAGTAGGTCACTCTAAATGGTAAGTTGGTCACTCCAAATGGTAATTAAGTAACTCCAAATGGTAATTTGGTCACTCTAAATATTAAGTATGTCACTCCAAATGATAAGTTGGTCACTTTTGGTCACTCTAAATGGTAAGTTGGTCTCTTTTGGTCACTCCAAATGGTAAATAGGTCACTCTAAATGGTAATTTGGTCACTCTAAATGTTAAGTAGGTCACTCTAAATGATAAGTTGGTCACTTTTGGTCACTCTAAATGGTAAGTTGGTCACTTTTGGTCAGTCAAAATTATAAGTTGGTTACTCGAAAGGGTTAGTACGTCACTCCAAATGGTAAGTTGGTCACTTTTGGTCACTCCAAATGGTAAGTAAGTCACTCCAAATGGTAATTTGGTCACTTTATATGTTAAATAGGTCTCTCCAAATGATAAGTTGGTCACTTTTGGTCACTCTAAATGGTAAGTTGGTCACTTTTGGTCCTTCCAAATGGTAAGTTGGACACTCTAAAAGGTATGTTGTTCACTCGAAAGGATAAGTTGGTCGCTCGAAAGGTAAGTAGGTCACTCCAAATGGTAAGTTGGACTCTCTAAAAGGTAATTTGTTCACTCGAAAGGGTAAGTTGGTCGCTCGAAAGGGTAAGTAGGTCACTTCAAATGGTAAGTTGGTCACTTTTGGTCACTCCAAATGGTATGTAAGTCACTTGAAATGGTAATTTGGTCACTCTAAATGTTAAGTAGGTCACTCCAAATGATAAGTTGGTCACTTTTGGTCACTCTAAATGGTAAGTTGGTCACTCCAAATAGTAAGTAGGTCATTCCAACGAGTATGTTGGTCACCCTAAACGGTAAGTTGGTCACTCGAAAAGGTAAGTAGGTCACTCCAAATGGTAAGTTGGTCACTCCAAATGGTAAGTAAGTCACTCCAAATGGTAATTTGGTCACTCTAAATGTTAAGTGGTTCACTCCAAATGATAAGTTGGTCACTTTTGGTCACTCTAAATGATAAGTTGGTCACTTTTGGTCACCCCAAATAGTAAGTAGGTCACTCCAACTGGTAAGTTAGTCACTATAAAAGGTAAGTTGGTCACTCCAAATGTCAAGGAAATGATAATTACTAAATGGTCCGTAGTTCATACAAAATAGTAAGTGATTCACACAAAGTATTTGGTAGGAAAACCATCATTAAATAGTAACCCATTTGTTTTCGGTACATTTAGATGCTCTTTGGTATGGTACCCAATATATATATTTATATATATATAAAATCCAGTGAACATCTTTGGCAGAAAGAATGAAGTAAAAACCGTAAAATATGAGCACTATGGTTCATATAATTTGTCCAATGAGCAATGGCACTAAATGGTAAAACCATTCGAATGCTGGTAAAACCAAATGAAATGTGTGTACCATGTACCAAATGAAATGTCTAGTATATCAATGACACTATTATTCTAAAATGAAAAACTAAAAATAGATTTAAATACAGATGAACTTAATTTGTGGGTTGGCTTACGAATTGTGGTCCTATTCCCTCTGTAATGCCAATGCCGTAGCTTGTCACATTATGAGTACAAGAATGAAAAAAAAAAGGAACAAAAAGATAAAAAAAAAGGAAGATGAAAAAAATATTAAGAAATAGGTTTTGCAAGAGGTACGTTGGTAGAGAATATAGGAAAGGGATGAAAAATGGTTGGAGGCTCCAACTACTTTGAATGCCCTATTTGATTGATCTAGGTAGGTGGTTGGTTTAAATGCAACATTTATTATAATTACCATTTTAATTAAACATGTTAGCCTTTGCTGATGTTACTTTGGGGCATAAAGGTCATTATAGGCATAACACTCCCCTTGTATTTTGCAACCTGAAGTTGGCTGTTGCCAACCGGTCACAATCCTATTAAAAAACCTTATTCCCTACACATGTCATTGTTTGTATGGTTTCTTCTTTTTGGGTACCATACCGAAAAATTTGGCAAGGTACCGTAGAAACACCCAAAACTACGACCATGCTAGTCCTTGTTGGCAATTTCGTCACATGCTGTGCCAAATCTTATGTGTATCATTTTGAATCCCCAAGGATCGTGACTCACGAGCAACTGCCGGACCACTGTGCCACTGTGGTCTTTGTTGTACTTGATTTTTTACTAAGGACCCTATCATCATTATTTTTATTTTTATTTTTTTTCCAAATGAAAGTATTTCAAGCCTACTCCCGTTAAGATTTGAATTTAAACTAATCATGTCCTAAGATGTTGCAGAATTCACCCGTAAGCCCATTTATCAGATAGATATATATATGAGTTGATAGGAACATTAGCATTATTTACTAGAGGTTGATCTCGTCTACAAGGAACTATATACACAAGGAACTAGTTCTAACTTGCTACATGTCTAATGATTTGAGTGATAAAATAATTAGCATTCGGAACTAGTTCCTTGCAGACGTGATCAACCTTTAGTAAATAATGCTAATGTTCCTATCAACCTATCTCTTTACTTGTCTTCCTTTTCTCAAAAATTGCATTTGTATTAGATGTATGACAAAGAACCTAAGCAAAGTTATTTTTTATTATTAATTTTGTAATTTTTGTTTTTATTTAGTTTAGGGTTTTATTTACTTGTTTTTAGTAGTTTTTAAGGTTTAATTAGGTAAAATTGAGTCCTCATAAGTTACTATATTAGTTGGGGTCAATTTTAGAAGGTGTTCAAGTGTCTTGGGAGTTTTATGAAGCCTTTAAAAAGGCTACAAAGTCAAAAAACGGGATTTGTCAGTTTTGGTAATTTTTGGTAATTCCTTATTTTATTATTTCTTGTTTTGCAAGAACTACGTTTTCTATAAATTAGGTTGTAGGCCTCTTGGCCAAAAAAATTGAACTTTTCATTAATAAAGAATTTCTTTTCTGAGAATTATTTCTCTTTACTTGTGGATTCGAGTGTGCTACTCTTTGGCTCGTGGATTCGAACAATTTCCAAAAAATAGGCAGTGCCCTTCTTCATAATTAAGTCTTCCGCTACGTCAGTATTGATAGTACAGGCAACCATACAAATATTTTAATCAACATAATAAAAAAGAAAAACATTTCTTCGTAGAGATTTTCAAATCAGCACGTGTTGTATGAGGTATAATTATTCAATGCATAATACTGATACAATATAACAACACGTGTTCCCTTAATGTTTTTACATACACCCCATCAAGACCAGTCCTGCAAAGTATTTTTTTTTTTTTCTCTTTATTTTGTTTTCCATTTCCAACAGTAAGAGGAATTATTATTTTTAAACTATACAAGGAGCTTATTGATATATATATATATAATAGTGTGGTATATAACAAGGCTCTATGGCCTTTCCTCTAAAATATTGACACCTTTTTTTTTTCTTTTTTTTCTTTGTTCATTGAGGGTAAGATGGTAGAAGAGGGAAAGCCATAGGACCATACATCGACATGAATGAATAGATGCAATGAAATAGCATACAAGACTAACAAGCATGCCAACTACAAGTGACTCTTAATCATTGGTCAATAATTTAATACAATTTCACGAACTAAGATAAATCCCAAAATTTAATCCCCATCTTTCTCCAAAATTACCATTAAAACTATACACCTTCACCTTTCATTCAAAGAAACGTTTTAAATTTTTTTCGAGTATTTATTTAATCATTGGATTGGTATAAAGAGTATTAATCAGTCAAATCAATTAGGTCTCAAACTATTAGGTTTTTTTAGTAGATAATGATATGTATTTATTAGCAGTTGACAATGATACGTTGTGTTGTTATTGTTGTTTTTCTCTCTCTGTTCTTTTTTTAATATCTATTTTACGTTATTTAATTAAATTTACATATACAAAAAGTTAAAATCTATTATAATGTTATTAGGCATAATTATAAAATATCTTATTTTGTTTTGTGCATCACACGGGTGACTCTAGTTAATATATTAATATTAAATATTGAAGAGGCCTCACTTAGGATTTTTGCCTTAGGCCTCAAAGTGTATTGAGCCGGCCTAATGCCCTCCACTTAGTTTACACGTTTTAAGGTTTTATAAAAATAAAAAAGTAACGTTTTAAGGTTTTATAAAAAAAAAAAAGTAAAAAAAAAAAAAGATTTGTACAAAAACTAGTCATGTCGTTCACTAGAAAACATCATTGTGAGTAACTTTGTAGAAAATTTTTTTTCCAAAATCTATCGTTTAAGTGGACTTTTTGGCTATTTACAATCTTTGTTTCATTTTTATGAAATGTTCTATGAAAAATGAACAAAAACTCCATTTAAACTATAGATTTTGGAAAAACTTTTTTCCTTCTATAAAGTTGTTTAGAATGATGTTTTCTAGTGGACTATGCAACTAGTTTTCTTAAAAACCTTCTATATTTTTCATAAAGCCTCAAAAAATATAAACTAAGTGGGGGCTTAAAGTATTTTATGTGATGGCAATAGCCTAGCAAAATGGCTAATCCAGTCAATCATTTTCAATGAGTTATTATCTATGGACTTGAGTTAGGAACCTTAGATGGATTGGGGCCTTTACTAATCTAGGTATTAAAATAAATGTGTGTTTTTTTTTTTTTTTTTTTTTGGACTTACTACAAGGATAACAAATAAATTGGGGCCCTATTTTTTATTAAAATTTGAGAGGCCTCAATCAGCTGCCTGAGTAGCCTGACCCTAGGGCCGGGCCTGCACCCCATATTAATCTTTAGAACTCAAGATGCGCGCTATGAAGATGTGTTTCCAATAAGCCTAATATATATTCACAATTGGTGTGCTAATTGCCCTTAAAATTTGTCCAAATAAAGATGGTACTTTTCTTTCCTTAAATTATTGCAAATTGTTTCAATTCTAAATTAATATTAATTAGAGGAAGCACACATTATGCATATCATTTTGTGTGGATGGATATTCTATCGATGAAGGGAAATCCTATAGCTTGACTATGTAACTGACCAAACACATCCAGATCCGGCCATGTTAACCTTTTTTTTTTTTGGTTGATTTAAAAGAGAGTCTAATGGGTCCATCGAATTTTCTCACACAATTGTAAACTATTGCAAATGATTCACGCAATTACTAAAATTTCTTACCTAGATAATGGCACAATCAATAATTAAAATTCTTGCCTATCCATGTCTTTGTAGGCCTACTCATGGGTTAGCCCAGTTCATGGTCCAAGATGTGGATAGAGAAAGAAGGGCCCACCAGTTCAGTACCAGCCCAAGTCAGTCGATGCACGTGAAGAATAGAGGAGAGAAACAAAGGGTGCATGGCCCATTTCTCAGCAAAGATAAGGGAAAGACGGTTGGCTCGAAGAAAAAGGGAAGAATTCAGCATGTGCCTTCAGATGAACAAATACAAACTGACGACGTCTGACAAGTAAGCTAGGGGTCTTCCACCATCTCAACACTTAGCCTTAATCCTTAAACTAGCCTTAGCCTAGCATAGGAGTAGCCTAATTTAGCCATAGCTCTATAGTCTTCGTAGTTCTTGTAGCTTCCAACTTCACTTTACAATCATTTCGTTTTATAATTGCTTGCAATCAAAGTGAAACAGATGCAAGTTTTACTTTGAATTTATGTTCATTGTTATTTTGATTTGTTTATTTGGTGGTGTTGAATTGAAAATCCTTTTTAACATAAAAAGACAAGGAAAATAACCCAAAAATTAGTGGTATTGAATTGAAAGTCCTTTTTAACATAAAAAGATAAGGAAAAGAATCCAAAAAAAAAAAAAGGAAAAAAGGGAGAAACCCTAACCTTGAAGCAATCCCCTAAACACACAACTTGTAGGTGGGTTACTAATCAGTCGAGAATGATTAATTATTGGTTTTGACTGATCAATCGGCGATGAGGGTCATTTATTTGTTCAATTTGAACTCTAAAGATGCTGGCATGCCGTATTTGGACTAGAGTACGGTGACCGCTGGTTGGAGAAGAGTGGGGATTGTTGACCCCAACATCGAGTGGGAGGCCTTACGAGCAACGGCAAAAAATGGGATGCTATGCTCATGGTTTTCTCCTTCCCATGGTTTCGGTTCAGGGTAAAAGAACCAAACCTATTTATGATTTATTGAACAAGGCATGTCAGGGTAGACTAACCTTCTTTCAAGGCATGTCAGGGGTCGACCACATTTTTTCTTTTTGATAGGGTGCTTTTCAGTCTTATAAAAAAAAGGGTAAATTACATTAAGACCCCCCTAAAATCTGACAATTACAAATAGACCCCCTCACGTTTCTGAAATTACATTAAGACCCCCTCTCTCTAACTTCCATCCATAATCTATTAAATCACTTTCAATTTTTTTCAAAATACCCTAATTACCCTTATTGGATGACAACTTCCATGTTAAACGCATATAACTCATCAGTCCAACACATTCATCCAGTACATTTGATTGATTTATTTATTTATTGATAAACAACTAAAAGATTATATATATATAAAAGAAAAATGCCAAAGTGCTTAAAATTTTGTACAATTGATGTGGTAGCCATCAGATTTGCTCATTAGAAACAATTATCTATTTAATTGATGTGTAAAAATAAAAATAAAAAATTGATTTGCCAAGTTGCCACCTCATTTGCCACTTCTACACGTGCATCTCCATTGTAATAATTCGTTTTATTTATTTCTACATATGAGTAATGCTACATAGCCCCCCCCCCCTTTTTTTTTTACTCAAATCTACTTACTTAAATGAGATGGCAACTTAGCAAATCAATTTTTTTATTTTTTATTCTGCAAATCAATTAAAAATTTAATTAAATAAATAATTGTTTCTAAACAGCAAATTTGACAGCTGGCACATCAGTTGGACAGAAAATTTAAATTGTTTTTAACATTTTTCTTTTTTATCTATATATATATATATATATATATATATATATATATTATCTTTTAGTTGTTTATCAATAATAATTGAAAAATTCAAAAGTATTGGATAAACTATTGGACTGGTGAGTTATACGCATGTAACATGGAAGTTATCATCCACTAAGGGCAGTTAGGGTATTTTGAAAAAATTTGAATATAATTTAACGGATTAATGGACGGAAGTTAGAAAGAGGGGTCTCTTTGTTGTTTATTTTGTAAAGTAGGTGGTGTCAGTGTAATTTTAAAAACGTGAGGGGGTGTATCTGTAATAGTCAGATTTTAGAGGGGGTCTTATTGTAATTTACCCTAAAAAAAATTTTCCTCATAAAATACAACTTTTTCCGTCTTATACAGATAGGTCATGTTTGATAAAATACGAAATTTAAGAAAAAATTATTATTATATTGACTTATCATTTATTAAAATCCATTTTTTCAAAAATGCCTTCACCTTTTTGTATTGGGTTTTGTGTAGAAAGTAAATATTGAAATAACAAAGGAAAGTATAGGAAACTTTAAAAAATTATGATTTGACTTTTCAAAGTGGACAAACATTTTGAGACAAAAAAAAAAGCAAAAATGGCCTATCTTAATGAGATGGAGGGAGTAAAATTTTTTTGTATAGTAAATGGTAGAAACTTTGCAAATAGATAATGAAATTTTAATTTTTGCTTTTAAATTTTTCTTCTAAAATTTTACAATATTACAAAATTGATCATGCTAAAGTAGTAAAATTTTACAATTTTACTATTTCACTGCAAAATTGAAAAGCAAAACCGTAAAATTTTATTACTTTGTAAAGTAGTATGTTAAACTGTGTTGAGTAGTAAAATTTTATAATTTTAATTTTTTTAATAATTACCTAATCAATGTGGATCTTTTCTCATAGATGTCTACGAATAGGTTCCAAAAATATAATTTTTTTAAAAAACAAATGTGTATATTGTATGTTATAAGTTTTTAAAAATTAGAATACTAAAAAACTAAGTTAGTTACATGAGGTACCCTTAATCACAAAAAAAGTGAATGCTCTTACTATTGATGAGGGTAAACCAAGGATTTTTTAAAAATGTGTGACTAATTGATAAATAAGTTCCAACACTCTTAACGAAATTGCAACTCAACTAATAATTTAAATACTGAATTGACGCAATTTAAATTCGGTTCGGTTTTCGATTTTAACCTAACCTATCAACACCCGGACTTAATAGTAAGAGTATTTGCTTTCGGGGATTGCATGCTTATTTCACAGTCTTTGGCCACCTGAGACAATGAATTATAAGAGGATCCACCCTCACTCAAAGCTTGCACTCCACTGAATTGTAGTTTTTTAACCCTCTGTCTCATTGCATTCCCCTCCTTCTCCATAATCCTCCTCACCATCACCTCAATCTCTTCCCTCCCCACCACTTTCTTTAACAGCAACTCCTTCGGCCGGACTGCCACCCGAAGTTCCTCTGTCAACATCGTAGCGTTCAATCGCTGCTCTGCGTAGAGTGGCCATGCGATCATTGGCACCCCATTCACAATACTCTCTTGTGTCGAATTCCATCCACAATGTGATAAAAACCCTCCAATTGATGGATGGCTCAAAATCTCCATTTGTGGGGCCCACAATGGGACCACTAGTCCCATTTTATGGGTCCGGGTCAAGAATCCATCTGGCAAGTAGCCCGATGGGTCATCAGGACCGTTTCCTGCAGAGAAAAAGGACGCGGATGCATCGTTCTCCATGGGTGGACGTACCACCCAAATAAACCTCTGCTGGCTTAGCTCTAAGCCCCATGCCAACTCAGTAGTTTGCTCAGCTGATAGCGTCCCACCACTCCCAAACGACACGTAAATCACAGACTCGGCAGGTTGCATGTCTAGCCAATCCAATAACTCGCTCCTCGTACCTACTGGTTCGACCGATCTCACCAATGGACCGATGGGATAAACCGGTACCTTAACGACCCGGCTCAAGATTTCATCATCTTTGAAGGCTCCAAGAGTTGTTGATTCCAAATCCTTCCATGTGTTCACCAATATTCCATCACCCATTGGGATCTCAACTCCTATACGTACGTTATCATGATACTGCTGATTAGTCCGGTCTACCATCAAGTCAACCACATCTTCGGGCCGAACCGCCCTGCAACCTGGGATCTGTAACGCTTCTTTTTTATCAACGTACTCTCCTTCCACCATCTTATCCAGTGTTGGTATGTATACTGTTAGTGCAAGGAACCACGCATTAGAAGCAATGTAAACGTATTTTGGTATCTCAAACTCATCTGCAACCCCCAAAGCTTCGGTTCCAAATAAGTCGACGATGAGTACAGTCGGGCGATACTTCATTGAAGATATTGCACTTCGCAGAGCTGGTCGAGCCTCACGCATCATTACTGCCAGCCTAGTAACGACTGTCGCGTCGGGCTCTACTACGCCAGAGATGTCTACATGTGGGAGTTGGACGATGTCTAGGAGATTGGCACTTGTGGTAGAATGGAAAAGCGATTCGGCGGATGATGCATGAGATGCAATGACAAAGATGGTGACTTGGAAGCCATGGTGGGTGACGAGGCGTTTGCCGAACTCGAGGACGGGGATGAGGTGGCCCATGCCAGGGCTGGAGAATATTGCGGCGTGAGGCTTTGAGTTGTCCATGGTTGAAACTAAGAAAACAAAAAGAGTTGAAGATCCAAAACACAGATCCAGAAAGTGAAGATATGGGACTATGAGAGTATTGGAATGATGAATTTATAGTGGCGGAGCTTAAACAAATGCAGCACCTTCTTGGCTCAAACGGGACTCGTAGTTACACGTCCACGTACATAGCAAATAAACAAATAAATAAATAAAAAGTTACGTGTCCGCTTACATAGCAAAAAAAGTAATATAAAAAAAAAATTTTGTTACACGTTATGTAAGACTACGAGCATGGTAGTCCTTGTTGGCAGTTTCGTCACATGTCGTGACAAATCTTATGTGTTCCATTTTGAGTCCCCATGTGTCGTGACTCGTGAGTTGACTGCAGGACCATTATCCTCTGTGGTCTTTGCTGTACTTGATTTTTGACCTGATGTCTCCAGTCGTTGGTTTTTTTCCCCTCCGAACTCCAAACTAATGGACATTACTTGCCTCCACCTTGGATTCGGATTTGCTCAAGTTAGCCTCCAAAACTGGACGCTCAAGTTGCCGCGCGATGGAGGCCACGTGGACAGAAGCAAATCCAAGGGCTGGGATTGAAAAGGTTAGGGGGGGATGGAAGTGCATCAGGAAACGGTGCCGCTGTTTGGAGTAGTTGACGGAAACGTCAATATTTTGGTGACTGTGTGAGCCAGATTTCAATTGAGTGGGCATTCATATTTTGAGATCAAAATATTTTTCAAACAAGATGTCAAACATTGATGAAATTTTACACACACGCCTTCTCTCTCACTCTCTCTTTCTCTCTTTTCTCACCGGAAAAATCTCATCTGCTATGGTCGGCAGCAAGCTCTGCCGGTAGCTGTTGCCATCGCTGCCATTGACAATCAGTCCAACTCCACTCCTTCTACTGCAAATCTGGCTTTCTACCTTCTCTATCTCTCAACCTTTACTTACACCTCATTGCTCTTCTCTCCAAATGATCTCTCTACACATGGTTCTCTCTAGCTACAAGATTTTTACCTTTGATGACCATCAACGTAGGCACAGCCACCGCGCAGCCATGGTCACTAATAATCAGTACAGCCACCGTTGCAGCCACCAATGTTGGCACAGTAGTTAACCACCACCATCGGTCCACCAGTCACCGGGAATGATGGGAAAGTAAAGCATTCTTTTCTTTTTGCAATTACTAATTCTGAATGTGGCTGACTACAATTATTTTATATCATTTTCTCGTGAAACAAGTAGTTTTAAGTTTATAGTTGTAATAGATCAAGATGATGGAACTTGCGTATTATTTGTTTGTTGCTTAATCCTTTATGATTGTAATCCATTGTCAGATCATTGCCTTCCGATTATATACCCAAAATATTTTTGCTTTCTTTTGCCCACCACATGTTTGAAAAATTGGGCCTGTGAGGAGTTTCATATTATTGGAAAAATGCAGTTTCCTTCCTATTTATGAGTCAGATTAACATTGTTTTCATGATAAATTTAGTGCATTTATAATATGAATTCAGTGTGATCATCAGAAAAAAATAACGCATCTGTCCACTGTGAAACTTTAGCATATCTTATGCTGGGAAAGAATTAGCCTCACAAGGCAGTATACATTCTCTACAATAACCAAGTCTTGCAAACATTTAGGCTCTGTTTTCTTTGTTGGAAAATCTGGGGGAGATTGTCAATGTAGTGTATATAAATTCATTCATGTAAAAAAAGATAAGCACACAAAAATAAGCAAGTCAATAATTGGATTTAAATCTAAAATTTGATCAAGATCAGTTTCTTATATGCTTCAACGTACAATGTGAATTTCTTTCAATGTTTCATTAATATCTAATTGATCTTATTAAATATGATTTTTCATAAATTGCTTCATTCTTATTTGTTTCTTGAATTTTTGTTGTGTAGGTTTCAAATCAACATGATTTTGTAGGGTGAGTTGAAGTCTTTTAAAAAAAATTGCGCATGCAACATGCAAGATAGGGGCAAAGTTGAAATGCCTAATACAGAGGGGGATGTTCATTGTTGTGAATTTGTTAAACAATGAACTGGCAAGGATGAAGAAGAGTTGAGAAGCAAATGCAATGCTAAGAGCCTAAGATGGGTTCTGAGTGCATTGCAGTTTATTGGTGCCATTGTTTGGCTTTGTAATTTCAAATGTAAAATTAGTTGCGTGTTTCCGTAGTTCAAGGCTTGAGGCAACTAAATGGCCTAATGGTCTAATTGTAGCAATGCTCTAATATTTTTTTTTATCAGAATACATTGATGAAAAACAAAGTAAATTAAAACTTGTACACTGAGTTTCAATGAATGTTAATAAGGGAATGTTTGAATGAATATTAACAATGTTTGAACTTTATCCCAAGAAATTTGGACTTGATTGCAGAAAATTGGGTGTAAAAATTACCCACAATCCCAAGAGCTTCTATGCTTGATTACAGAAATATGGGTATTAAAATAATCCATATGAGAATGTTTGTAGTTGTGTTATAAGGTTAGTAAATAATTATCCAAAGGACTCATCGATTTTAAGGTCATCATTCAAAACAAGATAGTGTGAATAACCTTTTTACAACATTAAGAGTTTAAAAATAGCTTTAAAAAATAGAGAATACAAGTGCACAATAAGTCAATAACTACCTACATAAACCAAAATAGAATCTGCTTGGGAAAGTAAAACAAAGAAATGGCATAAGTCCCAAGCTACACAATTGGAGACCTTTCATCACTACCAACTAAATTGTACACAATGCCATTTGGATTTTGGACCCTTATTCTACATAAATAACCATGTATACTAGCAAACTTAAAATTCATTTTCTGCCTTCTACATTTGGCAACTTAATTGGGTAGTATTCAAATAATAAATTCTTAAAGGAAGAGCTCCGTCAAATGTGCCCTACATTTCTCCAAGAAGCATTGTGTCCTATTGTCCTCAGGTAGATCACATAAGGCAACATCCTGAAAAAATCATAACATAGTTAGACATATGGTAGAAACATCACAATCAAGCGATGGTTGAGTCACATCAAATGGTAAATGACTAGTTGAATGCTGGGCAGCCATGACTTTGTTTGGTCAGTAAATGGAAATGAAGTCTTTCATTTCATTTTAAATTACATTTGAGATGAATCTATTTAGTCTTTGCAACCTTTGAACCCAGTCTACTTTATTACATACACCGGATCTATTAGGTTTTTATTGTATTTTTAGGTGCTAATACCATTTTTACTCATAGTGATACTAGGATCATAATAGTTTCCATCTTGTTCCTCAAATGCCATGGAAAATGGAGTTTTTTGCCCCTAATTCCATTGTGGTGTTCAGAATTTTCATAAATTAGAAGATACCTTGGTTATTTGCCTGAGAAGGTAGTCGTCAAATATTACATCCTTGAAAATTTCATATTCACTATTTCCCTAAAGAATGATATATATATATATATATATATTGAGAGTTAATTTTAAATCAAACTGAGCATAATAAACAAAATTAAAAGAAGATATCTATCATAAAAAGTTAAAAACTCACTTTCAATCTGCAAGGCATGCTGGAAATGATATGCTTTGCTATGCCATGAAGATTTCCACTGGTGTAAACCTACGGTTGCAATTTAAAATGTGAGACCGGCAATTAAAGATCACGGCTAAGTAATATGCAACTCAAGTGACCTTGGAGAATACAGGACCATATTTATGATTGCTTATCTTTATTGAATTTACGATCAATTAATATTATGACCACTATGATGCCAATTGATTGCTATCTAGAAATATCATGTGTGATTATTATACTTTATTTCTCTAAGTGGAAGGTTGGGAATCAAGCTTCATAATCTCATGATCTTCTACAACATGATTGCTTACAAAGATGTAGTCTGGTTTTTATATTAAACTAACAGCAGCATGGAAAAAGGCTACATTTGTGTGTGTAATTATATCAAGCAAACATTAACTTACTCCGAATGAAAACCAATCACCCTCAGGTGTGGGTCTTACTAGAAGGGAGATAACAATATACAGTTTTTAGCATGGTTTGAATGATTTGAATACTTTAATCATAGGGATCTGTACAAGTACATAGATTCTATTTCAATGGTGATGGAAAAGAACCACAAAAATGAATTATTTCCAGTACAAGATTGGTCATTAGTCATTGGCAACTACCAATTTTACATTATCCTTAAGGTTTTTCATCAAACAGACGGTTTGCGTTATCAATTTAAAGACGAAGGGAGGATTGAGAGGTGAGACCATGGAGGAAGGGAGAATAGAAATAGAATGACGTACCTGAGTTTCATTAGCCGAGAGACCGTCAATCAACTACCGGCAGAGAATGACGAGTGAGATTTGCAGTAGAAGGGGTGGAGCTCGACTGATTGTCAACGGCAGCGATGGCAACAGCTACCGGCAGAGCTTGCCGCCGACCATAGCGGATGAGATTTTTCCGGTGAGAAGAGAGTGAAAGAGAGAGTGAGAGAGAGGGCGTGCGTGTACAATTTCATCAATGTTTGACATCTTGTTTGAAAAAAATTTTGATCTCAAAATTTGAATGCCCGCTCAATTGAAATCTGGTTCACACAGTCACTAAAAAATTGACGTTTCCGTCAACTACTCCAAACAGCGGCACCGTTTCCTGATGCACTTCCATCCCCCCTAACATTTTCAATCCCAACCCTTGGATTTGCCTCTGTCCACGTGGCCTCCATCGCGTGGCAACTTGAGCGTCCAGTTTTGGAGGCCAACTTGAGCAAATCCGAATCCCTCCACCTTGGGGTGAAAGAGTTCCTTCTCACCTCCATTTATTTTTTGTCACGTGTTATAAACATTTTAGAAAAATATGAATTTTAAAATACAAGCAAATAAATAAGTTAATATGAATACGTGGACATATATTCATGTTAACATAAACATATAACACTTAAATATGGATTTATAAAAATGTGTTCACAATTATATAAACATAGGAATGCATACACACAATCAGTTCTCTTTATTTATTTGGACAAGTGACGAAATATGAGTAGGAAGGGAAAATGAGCTCCTCTGCCCAAGGGTGGAGGCAAGTATTTTCCACTTATAAATCCATGAATCTAATAGTAAAAAGACTGGAAACTTAAACTCAAAACCTCCATTTAATGAGTTGTAATCTCCTCCACTCATTATATAGATATATATGTGTGTGTGTGTTTGTGTGTGTGTGTGTGTGTAACGCTATCTTGCCTCATATTTTGTCCCACACTTTGTCATATTATGTCCATTTAGATGGATTTCAATTTTTAGGGTTTAACCCTATCAGTGGGTTTCACAACTTTACCTTCCTAAATTCATATAATGGGAAAAAAATGTGAGGCAAGATAGCATTACCTTATATATATTCCTACACAATTTGCTACCTGTCTAATGATTAGTAATAAAATAATTGGCATTCAGAACTAGGATGTGATCAACCTTGAGTAGATATACAATGCTAATGTTCCTATCATCCTATCTCCAAATTCCCTGCCTACCTTTCCTCAAAAGGCGGCCATACAAATATTTTAACATAATCAATATATATATATATATATCTTCGTAGGGATTTTCAGATCTGCACGTATGTGTTGTATGAAGTAAAATTCTTCAATACATGGTACTGATATAAGAAAATAACATGTGGTCTCTAAAATTTTTTACACATCAACCTATATTAATCTTTAGAAGCCTAATAATATTCACAGCTGTTGTGCTAACTGCCCTTAAAATTAGTCCAAATAAAATGGCGCTTTTCTTTCCTTAACTTATTGCAAATTGTTTCAATTCTAAATTCATATTAATTAGAGGAAGCACACATGCATTATGCATATCATTTTGACCCCTTCACAAAAGAGACGAATGGGTCCTTGGGCTACACAACGGGGTAACTCAATCATCTCCTTTCCCATAACCTCTTTCTCCCTACACACATTGGCGTGCCGTCTAGGCTATAGTCACAACATATCCTATTTGTTAATATATATATATATATATATAATATGCACGCACGCCATAGACACCCAACCAGCACAGCTTGCGTAGCTTGCGAAGCTCAATACATGAACTGCGCGCTACAAGTTTTTGGATTAAGTACTTGTTTGCGCACGTGTGATGCTCACTTGTCACATAAATCATATTTTTTGTTGTAAGCTCTACGTTTCCATTTCACATTGTAACTGTCGCATTGCCCCTTTTTTATTTGCTCATGCCCTCCAAAAAAAAAAAAAAGTGGGGGGCAGGGCTCCAGAAGATGTTGATGTAAATGAAGAGATTGGTTATGGAGAAAAGACGAAGTTGGATTCATGTTCATAGACATGAGAATTATATAGGAACAAGAACAATGGAGACGGATCTCATTTTTTGGGTAAGTAATTAGACTATCAATTACTGTATAATACTAGTTAGCAGAGAAAGAATCATAATAAATGCAACAAAAAAAACAATGCATTTTTCGCCCAGTAGCAAAAGGTCTGAACCATGATTTCCAAATGGATTATTAATCACTCATCAGATGGTCGAAACTGGTTTCAGTCACACAAATTTTTTCACACCATTGTTCTTTCATGTGGAACTTCTCATCTTGTGGCTTCCGATATTGTGTTAAAGCTCATGTAAATAGAAAGCACAAGAAATGATCCAAGCAAAACTCGACCCCATCACCTACAAAAGTGTAATGCCATTAGGAAATTAACCTCTCCAAAATAAGGGTCCTAGACCTTGTTATAGGCAGGAGTCTTGTGCATTAGGTAGGTACGACCTTTTATGCCTGCTAAGTGCTAACAAAGTTATCATCGATGGCTCGCTCAATTATTAAAATTTCTTACCTAGGTAATGGCTCAATGCCTCAATCAATAATTAAAATCTCCCATAAATCCATTTGTTTGTAGGCCTAATCATGGGTTAGCCCAATTCACGGTCCAAGATGCGGATAGAGAACGAAGGCCCACCAGTTCAGTACCAGCCCAACTCAGTTGATCACGTAAGAATAGGGAAGAGACACAAAGGATGAGTGGGCCATTTGGCCATTTCTCAGCATGTGCCTTCAAAATAGCAGTTATGAGCGGCTATTAAATACAAGAAGACGGAACCTCTTTTTCTGGGGGAAGCCTCTTTAAAAATTTATGATATGATTAGTGATAATGGTACCTGGTGTTTTAACAAATTGTCATTTGTGTTAGCTCCACCCATTTTAGACCTTCTCGGCCCTCCTCCCATTTTGTAGTTTGCTAGTGGTTCCGATTGCATCTCTTGGATTAGATTCAAAAATGGTAGGTTTTGTACTAAATCTGCTTACATGCTCTCTGATAATTCCTCAACCCACATTCCATCTAGTGCAGGGATGGAATCAGAATTTTATTTTTAAGGGGGCCAAAGTATAATTAAGTCTTTTTTTACTTGTTTAGAATGAGGTCTATACTAAGACTCAAGATTATATTAATACATGGAAAATAAAACTAGGTAGCACCTATTCAATGTTAACCAAAAAAGAAAAAAAATCTAAAAATACAAAATAAATAAATAAAGAAAAAGACACAACATAATTGTTTTTCAATATATTATTATATTTCAACTATTTCATCTATCAAAATGGAACTCAACATTCTTTTAAATCGTTAAAAACATTCTCTCAAGAAATTACCTAGAGACAACTAAGGCCACAACTCATTGGGTATTAGTTAATATTTAAGATATAAATTTAAAAGCCCTGCTATGCATATATTAGCATAATATATTACTTTTTTCTTATGAATTGAAGACCACTTGGCAAACCTATTTTAACTTGTAGAAAAAGATAAAAAAGAAAAAATATCATCAATTTTGTTTCACAGTATAGCTGCATTAATGCACTCTCTCATACACATAATTGATGATAAAGGGGTGATTCATATGAGGTAACTTGTGTATATACGAACCCTCCAGAAAAAGAAAAAAAAAAAAAGTAAAAGTAAAAGGTTGAGGGGGGGGCCATGGCCTCCCTTGGCCCTCAAGTAGTTCCGTCTCTGATCTAGCGGGATGTGGAGCAAAATCTGGCAGATTAACACTCTTCCTCGGATCTGTCATTTCTTTTGGCTTTGTTACCATAACAAATTGCCTTGTAATTCTGTTCTGCATAGAAGGCATATCATTCCTACTGATACATGCCACATTTGTTTCTTTGAGGCTAAAACCGTGGACCATATTCTTAGGGGTTGTGATTATGCTAAAGAATTTTGGACTTTACTGGATCCAGTGATCCTTTCCCACCAAAACTTACCTCTTGAAGAATGGTTTCTCCTTCATTGGGGTTCCCATACCATTTTTCCAGGACGAGATTTACCTATCCATATTATATTTCCCTTTGCCAGTTTAGCCTTGTAGCATAATAGGAATAAGTTCGTGTTTCAGCAAACTATGTTACTGCCTAAGGTTAACTATGATGCTACTTTGGCTAAGGCAACCGAATTTTATCACATTTCTGGGAAGTGTACTCCCCTATGGACAACCAGACAAGTTATGATTAAATGGAAACCTCCTGCCAAAGGTGAATTCAAGCTAAACATCAATGGCTCAACCATTGGCTACTTAGGGAAGGCAAGTGCAGGGGGGCTCATTCGTGATCACTTGGGGAGATGGGTTAAGGGATTTGTATGCAAGTTGGATATCACATACAGTATGGATGCCGAACTATGGGCTCTTAGAGATGGTTTGAATCTATTTCTCAAGTGTAATATCAACAAACTTTATGTTGATATGGATGCTTCAAGTGCAATAGATTTGATAAACAGTGAGGCTTCTGAGACTCACCCTTTAAGCACCATCATATCGGATTGTAGGTTGCTCATGACCCGTTTCCAGGAGTTGCGGATCCAACACACCTTCCGTGAAAGGAATCAGCGTGCAGATATTTTGGCCAAGAAGGCAGCTGGGTTTGATTTTGTTTGTACTTTTTTGGATAATCCTCCTATTTGGATTAATTTACAGTTGGAAGTGGATAGAAAGGGTGTTTTATACACTCGTGATGTACCTAACTCTTAGTTTCTTTATATATATTCCAGTTTACCAAAAAAAAAAAAAAAATACAAGAAGACGTCTGACATGTAAGGGGTCCTTCACCATCTCAACACCTAGCCTTTATCTTGATCGACTTTCTGTAATAATAAAAATAAAAGGACGACTCCACTACCAAAGGATTGACAAGTAAGGGATCAAACCATGTGACATTTTTCAATTGGTGTATCCTTACAGTGGGAAAGCTTTGTCACTGCAACCCTGAGGGCGTCCCATGATAGCTTTTTCTCATCTCATCATTCTTAAAGGTTACACTTTTGAGTGATTTATTTGAGTTAATATAAATTAAGGAAAATGATACTTTAGCCATGTTTTGTTACCTATCTTTATCACCTAACTTAGGTGTAAAAAATATACAGGTAAAAGTAATCATGTAGAATTCAACATAGAATAAATAGAAATTGGCACATATGAATGGGTGAGATAATGTAGGTAAAATAGCATTACCTTAAAATTAATTGGTAGCACCTTTTCTATGTCCAGCCTGCTTTGTCATAATTGAGTTACAAAATTGCTTGTTGCCATCGGACCCCTTTTTTACTTATTTTTTGGTGAAAAGCAAAAAAAAAAAAAAAATTTGTTAAATTTAAAGGATGATGCAATACACCAATAAAAAGGACGACTCCACTACCAAAGGAACTACATAAAGCTCTCAAGAAAACAACTCCAATGAGAGCATCTCCAACGGTAAGCTATATGTTGTGCTATTGCTATATTATAGCATTTAGCATAGGTTGGGATGCTCCAATGGTGAGCTAAATGCATGTGCTAAATATAGCAATAGCCAACCCTTATGCCAAATATAGCACAAGGATGAGTTATTACTATATTTGCCACATCAGTTTTCCCACCATTTCTTAACAACCAAACATCAACAATCAGCTTTCCCACCATTTCTCAACAACGAAACATCAACAACGAAATACCTCTGAAAAATACAAATTTTCTCTTCTTCCATTTCTCTTTCAAAATTTTCTCAGTAATCAAACAGCCAACCCATAAATAAATACAATATTTTCCAAAATAATACTAAAATCTTATATATAAAAAAAGGAAAAAAAAAAAAGAAAAAAAAACATACCCTTTTTTCAAGCATCTCAATTTCCCCGGCATACTTGTCAATTAACCCCCTTTTGCTTACCCTTTCTTAGCCAAAGGCTTTGCACATAACTTCTCTCCTTTGCCTTCTCCTCTTTTTTCATCAACCCATCTGATGCAGATCTACCCTCAATTTAACCTATATTCCCTCTAGCTTTACTTCTCTCATTCTACCCATGGGGAACCCTCTGCAGTGCTACAATTGAGGAGTGCCCTTGCTGTAGTTGGTGAGCAAAAGAAGGTTTGATCTAGAGAGAGAGAGATCTATCTAGGGGGCAACAAATGTGTGAGATAAAATAGGGAAGAGAGAGATATGGAAGAATCTGGATAAGTAGAGAGAGAGAGAGAGAAAGAGATAAGGCTAAATTATTATTGTTATTATTATTATTTTATTTTTATTTTTTATGGAGAGAGGAGTACGTGAGATTGAGGGGGTCTCTAGATATGCTTTTTAGGGAGGGACGTTGTTGTTCCAAGTGAATAACCCTAGAAGGGGGGTGAATAGGGTTATCGGCCAATTAAAAATATGATTTCAAACTAAAATCAAATTATAGCAACTAGAGATATCTCAATGATAAACAGTAAAGAGAATAAGAGATAGAGAATGCAAACACAAGATTTAACGAGGTTCGGCCTTCCCGCCTACGTCCTTGCCTCAAGAGCTCGCTTAAGGATTCACCAATCCACTATCACTGTCCTTCAAGGTGGAGCAGCAAACCTTTACAAATCAAGTGTTTTCAGCAACACTTGCTCAACAGCCACACTTCCTCAAATGCAAAGAATGGGGTTATCACTAATCCTTGATTACAAGTTTGTTGAGAGGAGATTGTGTACAAAGAAAACTCTCTTCAAGAGTGATTAACATAGAGATTAAAAACTCAGCTCTCTTCTAATTGATTGCTCAATGAATGCTCTTAATGAATTTAGGGCTAGAAGAATGAAAACAATGAATTATCTTGTATTGGTTATCATAAATGCATTTGAATCATTGTTTATATAAGTAATAAGAATAATATGACCGTTTGGTGCAATAAATGTCGGGAAAGAGCCGTTTGGTGGCATTTAATGCCTCAACAACCTTTCAAAAACTAACCGTTGAAGTTCTGAGATCACAAAATCAGTCGACTGAATTGGGAATTCAGTGGACTGATTTAAGCAGAATCAAAAGACAGGAGCAGGGGACCTCTCCTGGTCAAATGAGTTGACTGACTCAAGAATGAGTCGACTGAATTGGGCAGAAATGAACTTATAATGATTTTAACACAAGATTTAATCGATCAAATTCATTTGTACCAACTTAGGCCTCGTTCAAATGATGAGATAAGTTTACCCAAGGGTCCTAAAGTCCATCTAGGTCAATAGAGCGATTATATGAGCAATCAAATACATCAAAAAACCTATTTCCTCACCCATAGCTATTTAAATGTCTTTATTGATGATGCTAGGTTGGTCTTAAGTGTTTGTAGGTCTTTCGCATGCTTTCTATGCTCGTATGCTCTTACACTTGATTGTCCTTAATATCATAAGCATGTGTGCTTTGAGTTCCATAGTATGGATATGCCTTTGTGCTTCATTTGGATCCATGTGCTCGAGTACCTAGCTTTGATTAATATCTATCATCCAAACATTAGTACGGACATCGATCCTTTGTTATCATCAAAATCTCAGATATGCACTTGGTCATATAACTCTAGGGCTAATAATCTCCCCCTTTTTGATGATGACAAATTATTGATGTATAAGGCAGATAAGGATACAAAACACATAATTATATAGAGCAAGCTCCCCCTCACAATGTGCATAGATGAAATATTTAAGCAATAAGCAATAGGCACAAAGCATTATAAACTGAACATTAAATGTAGTTAACTGTAAATACATATCCAAAAGAGTCATGAGTTAAGGTAAGCTGTGATAAACTAAACAAACATAAAGTAGATGTGTTAAATTAACTGTGTGTTCAAAATAAGTTAGTTGTTCAAAATACATCAATCAAAATATCTCCCCTTTTTGTCATCAGACAAAAAGCTAGGGGT
This sequence comes from Liquidambar formosana, assembly GCA_039720395.1. Classification (NCBI taxonomy): domain Eukaryota; kingdom Viridiplantae; phylum Streptophyta; class Magnoliopsida; order Saxifragales; family Altingiaceae; genus Liquidambar; species Liquidambar formosana. The sequence goes on along the minus strand of CM077824.1, from coordinate 39,015,154 downwards.
CCAAGTTAATATGCTTGGGAAGACCAGGTGCGTTCGGATCCGCAGGTGCAGGAGGTGGTGATAGAGGTGGTGGTGCAGTGCGACGGGCATAGCGCTCAATAGCTGTCAATGAGTTACGCACAGTGCGTATGTTAGTCTCTGTCTTGGCAAGACGCTGGTTCACCTAAGTTGTAAAGATATCACCATAGCGCTTCAGGGTGTCTAGGTCATTCTCGATTTGCGTCTGACGGTTCTCAAGAGTCAAGTGCCAATGCCATCTATGGAAACCTGTAAGCCCTAAATGGCAGTCAGGATGGTCTGTATGTCAGCAGGAGGGATAGTGGGTGGCTCAGGCATAGGTGGCTTCTGCTGCTGCTGAGGAGGCTCAAACTCAGGAAGTGGCTGTGGAGGCTCAACATCCATACCATACCCACCAAGCTCCTCAGGTTGCTGCTGCTCAGCCTCCTGGTCCTCATTTGTCTCCTCATCCGGATAATCCTTGGGAACCCAACCCCGAGAGGTAAATTTGTAATGCATTTGTTTGAGGGTCATGTCAGAGTAAGTGTTAGTGTGAGAAATGGCAACTACGGCTTCCTCATCAAGAGGAATATGGAAATGCTCAAAAACGCGAGTTAGGACGAAACCGTAGGGAAGACTAGTCACTTTCTTCTTGTGACAGTCCATAATGTGATGGCAAATGACAAAAGATAAGTCAATGGGAACTGTGTTCATGATGCACCAAATGAGAAAAATGTCAAAGTATGACACATAGTCACGTCCTCCACTCCTAGGAAGAATGTTATAGGTAATCATGTGATGGATTAGACGTGCATAGAGAGTGAGTTCTTTGGATTTTGGCTTGAAACGCTCTACAATATCATCTCTACCACAGATCTGGTTGAGGGCTTGGATGGGATCATATCCCTCAGGGTGCGTTTGGTTCGGGGTTTCAATGCCCGGGAGAGAGCCAATATTCCCAATGACCCTGTTTGGAACGGACTGATGGCTGGCAAACATGCATTCCCGCTAGGGGGACATTCCCACTGAGGCTGGGTATGTAAAAACCAGGGGGGGTGGGTTTGCACATCGTTGCCCGGGTAAGTGAATTACAATAAAACAAAATGGCAAGCGTGCCCTCCCTCATTACACACAACCAAAATGAAATTCCAGCCATGTCCTTTACCCATCTCCCAAAACATGATCCACCGTCCAAACCCACAAACACCCACCTTCTCCATGGCACACGGCACACCGCACACCATCGTTCTCCACAATCTCCTTCCTCATTGTCACCGTCACCGTCACCAACTCACCGTCTTCTACCATCTTCTTTGCTTCATCTTCCTTTTCCCAAATCCCGTGTACATGAGGCTGTGTTGAGATAAGCCGTTCACGTAGGGATCGTAGTGGTGTCGTCGGTACAGGAGGCAGCAATCGGCGGAAAAAAGGACACATCAATCACCTCTCCAGCGACGTCGCCAGTAAAACACCTCCATGGCAGAACACAACATAGATCTGAGGTAGAAATCATAGTGCTGTCGATATAAGAGGGTTTGCAATTGGCGGAAAAAAAGACTTAGATCGAAGAATGTAGCCATGGTTGCTGCTTGTTTTCCGTGCCTTTTTTTTTTTTTTTTTTTTTTTTAGCCTTTAAGTTTGCAGATCTGAGTCCAACCATAACAGCCATGGCTATTGTTGCTGCTTCTTCTTCATGCCCCCTTTTTTTTTTTTTTGGTTTCTTCAATTTATTGTATTTGACTTTGATCTTGATCTTGGAATTCCATTAAACTAAGCAACCCAGCCCATTGATTGGGTTCATTAACAGCCTTATCTTCATGATTGGGGGCTTGGCAGCACACGGGTATCACCCTCTCATCAAATTTTATAGTTAGGAATGGTGTGATAGAGAAGAATTTGGTGTGTAGTGTGATGAAAGCAAAGGGTTTGAGGGCGAATTGCTGCTCTCGACTCCATGGACACCGTCTTCATGAAAGGTAAGGCCCCGAATTTGGTATTTTAGAGAGCGGAAGCGCAGTCAGACCGTTTGTTTTTTTTCCTCTTTTGCTTCACTGTGTTTGCATCTTGATCTGTTTGGTTTGGTGGGTGTGATTTTGGGGAAGGAAATTGGGATTTTGATGGAAGCATAGGGTGGTGTTTTTAGCTAAAGTGGAGCAGAGGGTTTGGACTGATGAAAAAGAGGGGCTGACTGTAGATTTCATTGGAAAAGGAGAACTGACGGTGGTGCTGTGTGGGTTGGGTGTAAAAGAGTGAGGGGTAATATTGGAATTTCATACATTTTGGATTCAGTTTCCCAACCCAACCAAACATGTTTGAGGGAATGTTCAAAGGATTCCTATTACCCATTCCCAACCAACCAAACATGGGGATAGGTAATATTCATCACATTCCCATTCCCAAGTAATGTCCCATTCCCTGGCATTACATTCACTTTCCCTGAACCAAACGCACCCTCAAAGCGAGTCCATTCGTTGGTCACAAGTATTTGATGTTGACCACGAGGAAGGAGAAGGATTTGTGTAAGAAGATTTTGGTCTATGGAAATGGTTTTTCCACCGACTTGAGACCAAAGAATATGATGGTTAAGAAAGTCAAGATTCGTATAGAAAATTTGAACAAGATAGGTATACATAGGTTTCTTCATGAAAACAAAAGAATCCCAACCCAAAAGACGAAAATAATTGGAAACAAGAGGAAAATGCTCTTCAAAGAAATCCAAAGGGGTATATTTACCAAACACGACAGTGCGGTGACTGAAATCCTCATCAAACTTCCGTTGTGCTTTATGAGAGACAAAATCCCCAACTTGGTCTTCTTCGGGTTGTTCCTCTACGAGTGGTGGTTGCGGTGGTGGAGGCTTTTGAACCTTAGGCCGTAGATTCCTTGATGATCCTTCACCCCCACTCGATCGTTTGGAAGGATTTTTGGTCTTGGGAGCCATTTTCATAAGGGTTTGAAGAGGTTAGAGAGAGAAAGAGAAGTGAAAGCGTCGCGGGAATGGGTATGTTTTGAAACGAAAAGTCGCGAGTTATATTTATAAAATCGCAGATTCAGTCGACTGAATTGCTCTTTTAGTCGACTGAATTGTCCTGTGAAAAATGGCTTAAGCTACTGCCTGAATCAGTAGACTGAAACTTCATTTCAGTCGACTAATTTGACATTTCAATCGACTGAAATGTCAATTGAGTCTACTAAATCAGCCAGTAGGATCTTTTAATGGCAAGGCTTGATTCAGTGGACTGAATAGCCAATTCAGTCGACTAAATTGCCCATTCAGTCAACTGATTTGGATTTTCAGTCAACTGAATCACTAGGTAATTCAATTTCAACTAAAATCATTTGAGTGTGTGAGTGAAATACAATGTACAACATAGAAAACATCAAGACAAGAGTAGAAAAACAAAGATATGCATTAATTCACTACATCATGCATCAAACTCATGCCAAGTTCTCTTTTAATGAAGTTAAAACAGTCTTCTTGAAGAGGTTTAGTAAAGATATCGGCCAATTGATGGTCAGTACCTATGAAATCAATCTCAATATCACCTCTTTGGACATGATCACGAATAAAATGATGTCTTATATCAATGTGTTTAGTCTGTGAGTGTTGTATAGGGTTCTTGGTCAAGTTTATAGCACTAGTATTTTCACATTTAATGGGAATGTGATCAAAGTAAAGTCCATAGTCCTCAAGTTATTGTTTTATGTACAACACTTGTGCACAACAACTACCGACTGCAATGTACTCAGCTTCGGTGGTTGAGAGTGCAACCGATGTTTGTTTCTTACTAAACCAAGATACTAGTGAATGTCCTAGGAAATGGCAAGTCCCACTAGTGCTCTTGCGGTCATCTTTGCCACCGGCAAAGTCCGCATCGGAATAGCTCAACATATCAAACGATGTATGCTTAGGAAACCATAAACCAAGATTAATTGAGCCACTTAAGTATTTAAAAATACGCTTAACGGCAAGCATGTGAGATTCCTTAGGACATTATTGAAATCTAGCACATAAGCAAACACTAAACATGATATCGGGTCTACTTGCGGTTAAATAAAGTAACCTTCCAATCATACCTCTATATTTCTTTTTATCAACACTTTTACCCTTTTCATCCTTGTCAATTTTGATGGAAGTGCTCATTGGAGTAGAAAACTCTCTACCATCTTCCAATCCATACTTTTTGAGTAGATCTTTGACATATTTGGATTGATTGATGAAAGTTCCTTCCTTTGTTTGTTTGATTTGAAGTCCAAGGAAGAATGTCAATTCTCCCATCATGCTCATCTCAAATTCTTCCTGCATAATCTTAGAAAATTCTTTGCAAAGATTCTCATTAGTGGATCCAAAAATGATGTCATCAACATAGATTTGAACTAAAAGCATATCATTATCAATGGTTTTAATGAAAAGTGTGGTGTCAAGTTTTCCTCTCTTAAAACCATTTTTGAGTAAAAATCCACTAAGTCTTTCATACCAAGCTCTAGGAGCTTGTTTCAAACCATATAAAGCTTTTCTTAGTTTAAAGACATGATTTGGAAATTCATAATTTTCAAAACCGGGAGGTTGTTCGACATAAACTTCCTCTTCTATGAAACCATTTAAGAATGCACTCTTGACATCCATTTGAAACAATTTGAAATCTTTATGACATGCATATGCAAGTAACATCCTTATGGCTTCAAGTCTAGCCACCGGAGCATAAGTTTCATCATAATCTATGCCTTTTTATTGATTATAACCTTAGGCTACAAGTCGAGCCTTGTTTCTAGTAACAACTCCAGATTCATTCTTTTTGTTTCTAAACACCCATTTAGTTCCAATTACTCCATGGTCATGTGGTCTAGGTACCAAGGTCCAAACCTTGTTCCTTTCAAATTGGTTGAGTTCTTCTTGCATTGCAAGGACCCATGATTCATCATTTTCAGCCTCATTAATGTTTTTAGGTTCAATTTGAGATAGGAAAGCAACATAATCACATAAATTTCTCATGGAAGAACGAGTTCTTACCTCACGTAAGGGTTCACCTAAGATTTGATCTTTAGGATGATTCCTCATAAATTTCCAAGTCTTAGTGACATCTGAATGGAGTGAAGCATTTTCAACTTCAACTTCTTCTTCCGGTTTCTTGTCTTCAATGACTTCATCTTCTTCCTTTTCTTTGCCTTTGTCTAGTGGATCTTGTTTATCATTCAGGCTCAAGATTTCAACTTGTTCTTGCAAGCTTGTACCTACATCATCATCATCATCCACATATCTCTTAGGTGCAAGAAGGTTAATTTCATCAAATACAACATGCATTGATTCTTGAACGGTTAAAGTTCTCTTGTTAAACACCCTATATGCTTTAATTTTTATGGAGTAACCAAGAAATACACCTTCATCGGATTTAGAATCGAATTTAGAAAGTTTATCTCTATCATTTAATATAAAGCATTTACAACCAAAAACTCTAAAATAACCTATGTTAGGTTTCTTATCATTCCATAATTCATAAAGGGTCTTACCAAGTTTAGATCTTAACAACACTCTATTCATTACATAGCATGTGGTATTAACGGCCTCGGCCCAAAAATATTGAGGTAAAGAATGTTCATTAAGCATGGTTCTAGACATTTCTTCAAGTGTTCTATTCTTTCGTTCAACCACACCATTTTGTTGAGGAGTTCTAGGAGCGGAGAAATTGTGACCAAAACCATTCTCATCACAATATTGTACAATATCCTTATTGACAAATTCACTCCCCCTGTCACTCCTAACATGCGTAATGGTATAACCTTTCTCATTTTGGACCCTTCTACAATATGTAACAAATGTAGCATGAGTCTCATCTTTATGTGCAAAAAAGAACACCCATGTATATCTAGAGTAGTCATCAACAATTACAAATGCATAATGCTTCCCTCCAAGGCTTGCAATAGCAATAGGTCCAAATAAGTCCATATGAATAAGTTACAAAGGTCTTGTAGTTGAAATATGAGTTTTTGTTTTGAAAGAGGAGTTGGTTTGTTTTCCAAATTGGCATGCACTACAAACTCCATCTTTTGAAAATTTTGCTTTTGGTAAACCTCTTACAAGTTCATGCTTAAAGAGTTTTGAAATCAAATCCATGCTAGCATGTCCAAGTCTTCTATGCCATAACCAATGATTTTCATTTAAAGCGAAGAAGTAATGTACATTTTGTAATGCGATTTCTTCAAACTCTATAACATAGATGTTACCAATCCTATATGCAACAAATAGGGTCTTATCATCATCCTCAATTATGCATTTATTGGATTTAAAAGTAACTCTATAACCTTTATCACATAATTGACTAATGCTAAGAAGATTATGCTTTAAACCATCAACTAATAAAACATTTTCAATACAAAGTGAGGAATTCTTACCAACCTTACCAATGCCAATTATCTTACCCTTGGCATTGTCTCCAAATGTCATGTAGCCGCCGTCCTTAAGCTTCAAAGAGACAAACTTTGATCTATCACCCGTCATGTGCCTTGAGCAACCACTATCAAGAAACCATTTCTCATTGCTTGAAGACTTCAAGTATACCTATACAAGTTCAAGTAACTCACTTTGGTACCCATGCTTTCTTGGGTCCATAGGGGTTAGCCATAGGAGGTGAGGTTCCCTTAACTACCCACACCCTCTTGGTAAAACTTTTAGATCTTTTTCTCATATTACAAGTGTAGATATTAATTCCCTCCTTATTACAATAAGTGCATGAGATTTTAGGTGTGCTAGAGACCTTAGGCTTAGAAAAGAAATTAATGTAAGATTTTTGTTTAACATTTTCTTGGTAACCAATTCTGGCCTTATCAAAACACCATCTTTGATTAGTTAATATCTTATCCAAGTTATTCTTTCCATTGGTAAACTTGGCCAAGGTATTAGTTAACTCTTCAATCTTTTCTTTTAATGAAGCATTTTCACTTTCAAGACTAGATTGTGAGATGGTAGGGGGTAAGTCTATCTTGCTTTTCAACTCTAAATTTTCATTTTTCAAAGCATTTAGTTCTTCTTGAAGAAATGAGATGTTCTTTTTCAAATCATTGTTCTTGTGAGAAAATATTTTGAATTCAAGAAAGGTGTCTTTAAGTGCATCTTGTAATTCTTCATAAGTAGGAGGTTCTTCTATAGGAAAATCAATAGAGTTAGGTTCGATTACCTCATCTTCTTTTGCCATGAGACAAAAGTTTGCCATTTCTTGATCACAAGAAATCTCCTCATCTTCTTTATCACTATTTGCTTCATCATCCCAAGTGACGGTGAAAGCCTTCTTCTTGAATTTTCTATTGTCCTTGAAGTTGTTATTGTTGTGACTTGTCTTGTTGTAGTTGTTGTTGAGTTGAGGACAATTTATCTTGATATGTCTGGGCTTCTTGCATTCAAAACACACTTGTGGTTCTCTATTTGAGGTCTCTCCTCTATTTGGAATTCTTTTGGAGGAGTCACACTTGTTGAATCTCTTTCCTTGATTTCTTCTAGAAAAGAACTTTTTGAGCTTGTGAGATATTAATGCTATATCTTCATCTTCTTCATTCTCACACTCTTCACTTGGTGGTTCTTCTTCATCTTGTGAGGTTTTGAGAGCCATGCTCTTGGATGCTTTCCCTTTATCAATTTCACGAGTTTTGAATGCAAGTTCTTGTGTGACTAGATTGCTATCAAGATCACTTAAGGTCATTGATGATAGCTCCTTTAATTGAAGTAGAATAGTGGTAAGGACATCCCATTGCTTAGGCAAGTTCTTAAGAATTTTTCTCACAAATTCAGAGTTAGTGTAAGTCTTTCCAAGAGAACTCAAAGGATTAATAATAGTATTAAATCTAGCAAACATATCTCTAATAGATTCATCCTTTTTCATTTTGAACATTTCATATTCACAAACAAGTATGTTGATTTTTGCTTCTTTTAATTGAGATGTTCCTTTATAGGTGACCTCTAATGTATCTCATATCTCTTTGGCACTAGTACACCTAGAGATTTTGCTAAATTCATCATTAGTTAAAGCACAATATAGTAAGCCAATGGCTTTAGAATTAAGTTCAAGGGACTTGTGATCAACTGTGGTGTATTCTTGTGGTACTTTAGGAAGTGTAACTGCATCTACCACTTTAGTAAGGATCAAAGGACCCTTAGAAGTGATATTCGATAGCTCATAGCTAGTGGATTGAATAAAAATTTGCATTCTAATTTTCCAAAAATTATATAGAGATGCATCTCCATTGAAAAGTGGTGGTCTATTGGACAATTGTCCTTCGGTGAATCCGTTACCACTATAGTTGGCCATATCGTTTCTCGCAAGACAAATATGTCAAATGCAAGAAATTGGACTTTGATACCAATTGTTGTCCCAAGTAAATAACCCTAGAGGGGGGTGAATAGGGTTATCGGCCAATTAAAAATATGATTTCAAACTAAAATCAAATTATAGCAACTAGAGATATCTCAATGATAAACAGTAAAGAGAATAAGATATAGAGAATATAAACACAAGATTTAACGAGGTTTGACCTTCCCGCCTACGTCCTTGCCTTAAGAGCTCGCTTGAGAATTCACCAATCCACTATCACTCTCCTTCAAGGTAGAGCAGCAAACTTTTACAAATCAAGTGTCTTCAACTAACACTTGCTCAACAGCCACACTTCCTTAAATGCAAAGAATGGGGTTATCACCAACCCTTGATTACAAGTTTGTTGAGAGGAGATTGTGTACAAAGAAAACTCTCTTCAAGAGTGATTAACACAGAGATTAAAAGCTCGGCTCTCTTCTAATTGATTGCTCAATGAATGTTCTTAATGAATTTAGGGCTAGAAGAATGAAAACAATGAATTCTCTTGAATTGGTTATCATAAATGCATTTGAATCATTGTTTATATAGGCAATAAGAATAATATGACCGTTTGGTGCAATAAATGCTAGGAAAGAGCCGTTTGGTGGCATTTAATGCCTCAACAACCTTTCAAAAACTACCCGTTGCAATTCTGAGATCGCAAAATCAGTTGATTAAATACTCAATTCAGTGCACTAATTTGCCAAATCAGTCGACTGAATTGGGAATTCAGTGGACTGATTTAAACAGAATCAGAAGACAGGAGCAGGGGACCTCTCCTGGTCAAATGAGTCGACTGACTCAAGAATGAGTCGACTGAATTGGGCAGAAATGAGCTTATAATGATTTTAACACAAGATTTAATCGATCAAATTCATTTGTACCAACTTAGGCCTCGTTCAAATGATGAGATAAGTTTGCCCAAGGGTCCTAAGGTCCATCTAGGTCAATAAAGCGATTATATAAGCAATCAAGTACATAAAAAAACCTATTTCCTCACTCATAGCTATTTAAATGTCTTCATTGACAACGCTAGCTTGGTCTTGAGTGTTTGCAGGTCTTTCGTATGCTTTCTATGCTCGTATGCTTTTACGCTTGATTGTTCTTGATATCATAAGCATGTGTGCTTTGAGTTCCATGGTATGGATATGCCTTTGTGCTTCATTTGGATCCATATACTCGAGTACCTAGCTTTGATTAATATCTATCATCCAAACATTAGTACGGACATTGATCCTTTGTTATCATCAAAATCTCATATATGCCCTTGGTCATATAACCTTAGGGCCAACAGACGTTTGTATAGAGAGATAAAGGATGTGAGATAAAGTGATATATGTGTCTGATTTGAGAAAGAAAGAGAGAGCCATGTATAAAAACCTGTAGTTGGATAGGTTATTTGTTTTTTTTTTTTAATTTTTGTTTTTAATTTTTTTGGGTTTGAACAATGGAGGTTGAAAGATGGTAGTTGGTAGTTTATAAAAAATGAAGGGAATTGAGGTTGTGGCAAAAAATAGCACACTAGACATCATTTGCACCATTAGAGTAACTTACGCTAAATTATAGCATTTGGCACTGTATATAGCATGTGCTAAAATAGCAATAGCACACCTAATTTAGCTCACATGGTTAAAGATGCTTTGATGGGAAAGCATCGAAAAAGGTCTAACTCGAACGCACACTAAACTTACTAACAACAGTGAAGAATAGAGAAGGCATCTTTCGAGAAATTAAAAAAACGCTCTCCGATCCTTCCTGAACCCTTACCTCTCCGACCAAATGTCACCTCTTCCGTGGCCATAACCATGGAAGCTATGGAAGCCATGGCCATAGCCATAGCTTGCTCAAGTAAGACTCCCCTCCCAAAAAAAAAAAAAAAGAAAACAATACCAAAGAAGAGGAGAAAGAATGTTATGGCCATGGAGACTCTAACGTTAAACAGAGATAAATCCATTTATCACAGATTAATTCATAAAAATCATGAATTCTACAATTTATCTATTAAAATAACACAGAGACGAGAAGAAGAAAAGAGAATTCAAGGAAGAAAGATGGATTTGGCCAAATTTAACACAGATAAATTCATAAAAATATGAATTAATCACTCCAAAATTAACTCAAATAAATTCATAACATCACAAAAATAATTTATATCACAAAATCAAGAATTTATCTTACAAATCAAAAATTTATCTAACAAATTCAACAAATTATCCAACCAAATCGAGAATTTATCTGACAAATTCGACAAATTATCTTACCAAATTAAGAATTTATCTGACAAATTCAACAAATTATTTGACCAAATCGAGAATTTATTTGAAAAAAATTTAAGAATTTATCTAACAAATTTCAACCTTATCAAAGATAATTTCATATTTATCACAGAGAAATTCAAAATCACATATAAAATCATCACAGATAATTTCATATTTATTCAAAGAAATTTGAAAAATTCACTAATAAATTGATGAAATTCATCACAAATATCCACATTAAATTTATCATAATATATCACAATCAAGGAAGAGAGAGAGATGGAGCTCATTGGTGGTGTCAAGGGAGAGGGAGCTCATTGGTGCTGTCATAGAAGAGCAAATCCAACGATATCCACATCAAATCCAGCAACATCCACATCAAACCACTTAAAAATCAGCTGGCAACAACTTCTCAAATTCGGCGATCTCCACTCGGATCTGACGAGATCCACTTCAAATTAAAATCAGCAACAACTTCTCAGATCCAACGATATCCATTTAGATCTGACGAGATCCACTTCAAAAACCGGTGACATCTCCTCAACTCAGATCCAACGAGATTATGGAGGAAGAGAGAGTGTGACAGAGAGAGCATTAAAACGAGGGAGATGGATCGTTTCGCCAGTGAAGATGGGATCCGACATCAAGAATGAAGTCAAGAGTTATTTCTAATAGGGGCACCGTGCTATGATTCTGGGAAGTGGGAACTGAAAAGTCTAAATTTTTTTTAAAAAATTTACTTTTTGGTAATCATTTTCTAATGTAATACCAAAAAAAGGATTCTTATGTCAACTTATTACAAATAGACTATATATTGTTGTCCCAACTATAAAACCCTAGAGGGGGTGAATAGAGTTATTTGCCAAATAAAAAACTAATTGCAAACTGAAAATCAAATTATTGCAAGTGAGAATAAATACAAGAAAAAGTAATAATAAGGAGATCAAGACGAAGAGAATGCAAACGATGTTAACGAGATTCAGCCTCCCGCCTACGTCTTTACCTCAAGAGCTCGCTTAAGGATTCACCAATCCACTATTATTCTTCTTGAGTAGTAAACCTTTTACAATCCAAGTGTTCTTCACCAACACCTGTCTAACAACACTCCTCAAGTGCTTTACAAAATGAGGGTTTACACAACCTTTTGATACAGGAAGTTTAGAGTTTGTTTTGTGCTCAAGAAGCTCTCTCAAAAGAGTAGATACATAAAGATTGAATGCACACTCAATTATTGATTGATTCTTAATAAATGCTCACAAGTGAAATTAGGGTTTGTAAATGAATGATCTTATTTTTAGCTCAATGAATACCCATAAAAGAGTTTAACACTTATATTTATACGCAAAGAATCCAAAATGACTGTTATGTAGCAATTAATGCCAAGAAAGATGGTTTGGTGGGCATTTAATGCTCAAAAGACCGTTAAATAAACTAACTGTTAGAATCAGTCTCAAGGATTTTAGTCGTCTGAAACTCCTCTTCAGACGTCTAAAACAATGTTTCAGTCGTCTGAAACGCTCGTCCGAAATAAACAGAGGGTACTCATAATGGGACTTATTATTCAGTCATCTGAAATTCTTTTAGTCATCTGGAAGTGACCTTTCAGACATCTGAGATATAATTCAGTCGTCTGAAATACTCGTCTGAAATAAACAGAGAGTACTTAAAATAAGACTTACTATTCAGTTGTCTGAAATGTGATTCAATTGTCTGAAATTCTTTATTGCACCAAAAAGAAATAAAGGGACAAAAGCTTCTTCTCAACAAGAGATTTAAATGAAATTATCTCTTAAGTCCACTAAGTCTATGTTGATTTTATATTGCAAGCCCTTTACTATTGTTAATTTGTTAGCAACTGTTGAATATCAACCTTACATAGAAGTCCTAATGCTTTCACATATTGATTTGTGACAAAGCTTGAAGGATAGATAGATGGATAGATTCATTAAGCCCTATCTACATATGCTCTGTGCTATGGATGCTGTTTTTCCCTTGGCAACTTAATTCTTGATACTTGAAACATCTTCTAGCCTTAATAACTTTCTAATTAATCAGTTAAATGCCCATTAGTCCTTAAACATCTTTTTATGTATTGTTATCATCAAAATCATAGGGTTAAAACCATTTAAGCCAACATATATATGCTTACAAATGACTACTATCTTCATTTTTCAGCATTATGTTGGTAAATAGTCATAAAATGGTAACTTATCCCCAAAAAAATTGCTTAAGGCTAGTGGGCACACATGCCCCCAAAAGCCTCCTGGCTCGGCCATTGTCCGGCATAGAGGAGATGGAAAAAGAGAAGGAAAGAGATGAGGAAGATGAGATGGGGGAGAGAGAGTGACAGAGATGGAAGACAAAGAGCTCTGTGACGAAGTGGAGTGGAAGAGGAGAGAAGATTAGATGGGGGGGAGAGAGAGTGACCGACATTAAGGACAAAGAGAAAGTGACGAAGAAATGGAAGAGGAGGGAGAGAGGGAGTGAGAAAATGACGGATGAAGAGAGAGAAAGAGGAGGGGGGAAAAAAAGGTGAGGGCCAAATTTTTTTAAAAAATAATTGCGGGTATAAGTGGATTTTTATTTTACTTCCTATCAAATTCTACACACTATGTTGACGGAAAAAATTTAGCCCTCACCTTTTTTCAAAACGTGGATTTTTATTTTACTTCCTATCAAACAAGAGTTTAAACTCTGAAGAAAATACTTTTATGACAGAAAAATTAGGATTATCAAAATGTACGTAGTGATCAATTGGATGTCATGCTCAATGGACTTTAAACTTAATCACTTGCTAATTAGTGTTCCATCCTTACAATCCAAGGGTAGGACTCGATTGTGGAGAAATCATTCAATACAATTTTTTTTTCTTCTCTGAATTAATGGACAGACAGAAGGAGAAGTGATGGCTTCCATTTAATAAATTGTCCCTCTCAAAACGAATGGACAAGAGGAGAAGGGATGGCTACCATTTAACATGGATTTTTAGTACTTAGATGCTTCACTTCACACAGTTAGGAGAATGACCGCATGAGATAAGGTGGCTAGCTCGGCTATGAAGTGGAAGTCGTGTGGTTTGTCGGTGATCTCGTCCATTCATAACGACAAATTTTTGCCTAAATCCCGATTGGAGTAGGCCTAGCGTATGCCTAAATCCCAATTGACTATAACCTTTACCTCATGTTCAATCAAGTGTTCGTTGAACGCAATTATAGGTTTTGAAACTTCTTGAATGTAATTATTTTCAAAAGTTGGACCGTGGCCGGTCAAGTGAAATAGGTAAGACTTGCTCAATTTTCAACAAGAGGGAAAATTTTACCTTGCCGGCTAGCTCTACATCCATTGCTGGCCATTTGGCCGCTCTACATCAGCTCATCGAGAGAACTGGTGTGTGTGCTGCCATGGTTTTCGTATTTCTTTGAATTACCCTGGAGAGGAGCAGAACTAGAAATTTTTGTTTGGGTCGCCATCTAGGCACTAATATATATACACAAACACATAAATTTATACATTTTGTATTGGTAATGTATGAGTGTTTATGTAAAACATGAGTGCTCAATGCTGGATGCTGGATGTTGGATGCTTTGGAATACCAATAGATTTAGACTAGTAAAGAGAAAGGACAAAAGTCTATTTTTCCTCTTTTGATACCTTTGTTCCGTACAAGCGTACTAACTCTATTCTCTCTTAACTCTTAAGCCTTAGTTGGCATGTATAATGGGTGGAGAAATCAAATTGGGAGTGTCATTTTATCAGGTTTGGGGTTACCCACTCATCAAATGAGAAAGTATTCTAAAGATTTTAAAAAAATTTGGGGTTGCCACAGCCCTCAATGCCAAACGTAATTCCGCCCTTGGAAGGCTACCAAAATTAACCCATTGACTATAAACGTTTCCTTTATCAAAATCAAGATTCATTGAACACAATTATATTTTTTGTGTGGCTCTTGAATCTAAATTATATTCCACATTTGGAACGTGATGAGCTGTGGTAATTATATTAATGTTAATTGACTTCTAATAAAAGAAAACAGTTAAGAAGCTCCAAATAAGGAAGGACTCTAACCCTAATCTCCTCAACGTCATCTTTAATTCGTCCCATTTTTCATTCATCTTTCCCCTACAAACAACCTAGTAGTCCTTTTCTTCTTTTTCTTTTTCTTTTTCTTTTTCGCTATTAAGCATAGTAGTCATTATATATAATAGCAAACTCGGCAACTTGATTGGCACAATGATTTTTTAGTTGAGGACATGAGAATTTTCAGATGAGGGATTTCCAAACCTGCTCAGAAATCTCTCTCATATTGATTTGACGTATTATCTTATAATTTAAAGATTTTAATTAACTGTTTTCTTTTATTAAAAGTCAATCATTTGAAAGAAAAAGAACATATATTTTTTAAGAATCCCTTTTAAATGTTTTTACATCCACTTTTATATTTTAACATTCCAATTTTACCCGCAAAAAAAGTACAATCGTTCATTGAATTTGTTTGTTCATATTATATAATTAATGCCATAGATATGAGTATTTTGAAAATTTCGTTAAAATGAAGCACAAACTTTTTGACGAGAAAAATAATATTAAAATGACCTAAAATGAAAAGTGAGACAATTAATGTGAAGCAGAAGAAACAAGGATATTCGAAGCACTTATTTTACCGTCCACAGCAGAGACTGAAAAATGACATTTTGCCAGCTACACACATTCGAATTAGGAATAATAGAAAAATACTAGTAGTCTTATGATAGATTATCATTAATCCTACGACGGCAGACAAATAGACAAAGGTAAAAATATTTCGGACCCACAAGTGCTTATTTTTTACTTTAGACCATGTACGCCCGCATATTAGACCATTGTTCCGCATCATAAAGGACAACGAGGGACGACCAAACTACATCCACCATTGTTGACTCTATTGCTGACGGAACATCTAGTACTCCCAACTCCTTAATTTGCTTTCCCCTTTTCTGGGATTGATGGCCTACTCATTTCAATGTCTTTGGCCACTTTAGACAGTGAGTTGAAAGAGGCTCCACCCTTGCTCAATGCTTGCACTGCACTGCACTGCAGTTTTTTAACCCTATCCCTCATTGCATTCCCTTCTTTCTCCATCACCTTTCTCACCATCATCTCAATCTCTTCCCTTCCCACCACTTTCTTCAGCGGCGACTCCTTTGGCCGGACCGCCACCTCGAGCTCCTCCACCAGTAGTGTAGCATTTAACCGTTGCTCTGAGTAGAGTGGCCATGCAATCATCGGCACCCCATTGGTGATGCTCTCTAGTGTTGAATTCCACCCGCAATGCGATAAAAATCCCCCCACTGATGGGTGGCTCAAAATCTCCAATTGTGGGGCCCACATTGGGACCACTTGTCCCATGTCATTAATCCGTGCCATAAATCCATCTGGCAAGTAGTTAAGATCGTCACGACTGTTGCCTGCCGAGAAAAAGGACGCAGATGCATCGTTGTCGATGGGTGGGCGTACCACCCAAATAAACCGCTGCTGGCTCTGCTCTAAGCCCCATGCCAGCTCAGTCATCTGCTCCGTTGACAGCGTCCCGCCACTCCCAAATGAAACGTATATCACAGACTCAGTAGGTTGCGTGTCTAGCCAATCTAACAACTCGCTCCTTGAACCCACCGGTCCGGCTGATCTGACCAGTGGACCGATGGGATAAACCGGCACCTTAACGACCCGACCCAAGATTTTATCCCCTTTGAAGGCTCCAAGTGTTGTGGGTTCCAAATCCTCCCACGTGTTCACTAATATTCCATCACCCATTGGGATCTCAGCTCCTATCCGTACATACTCGCGATACCGCTGATTAGACCGGCCTACCATCGGTTCAACGACATCTTCTGGCTGAACCGGCTTACAACCCGGGATCTGAAACGCTTCTCTTTGGTCAACGTACTCTCCTTCCACCACCTTATCCAGTGTAGGCGCATATACCGTAAGCGCAAGGAACCATGCAGAAGGAAGTATGTAAACATACTTTGGTATCTCAAACTCATCACCTATCCCCAAAGATTCAGTTCCAAATAAGTCGACGATGAGTACAGTTGGGCGATACTTCATCAAAGATATTGCATGGCGAAAGGCCGGTCGAGCCTCACGCATCATTACTGCTAGCCTTGTAACGACGGCCGCGTTGGGGTCTAGGTCGGAGATGTCCACGTGTGGGAGTTTGACGATGTGTAGGAGATTGGTGCCCATGGCGGAGTGGAGAAGCTGTGATTCTGCGGGTGATGTACCAGATGCGACTACGAAGACGGTGACTTGGAAGCCGTGGTGGGTGACGAGGCGTTTGCCGAGCTCAAGGATGGGGATGAGGTGGCCCAAGCCGGGGCTGGCGAGTATTGCAGCCTGAGGCTTTAAGATTTCTTCCATGGTTGCACCTAAGAAGGCAAGCGTAGCTGGAGGACAAAAAAAGGCAGAGAGAGGTGAAAGAAGAAGGTAGGATGCTGAGATGCAATGAAGTTGTTGTGTAGGAACTTAAAATGCAACTTAAACCAAGCACAAACAGGTCTATTGCGATAACAAGCTAGTGCGATCTATATCGTGCTATGTATAGAATTACCCAATAAAACAAGGACAATGTTATATGTACGTAACAGTATCATCTAAATTAACTGTGCCTAATGTGGAAATAGACTTCTTATGAATTTAAGGGCTTGTTTGGGAATTTCAAAAATTAGATCAAATTAGGTACAGTCTGTAACTGTTACCTAGTTTTTAAGGAGAAAAAAAAAATTATGTTTATATCTTATTTTCAGAACAAAATTGAACTGTTTAGCAGAAAAAATAAACTTACTAAACTGTATGAAAACAAAACTGACCAGATTTAGTTTCAGTTGACCACATTTTCAGATTTGCCAAATAACCCCTAAGAGTGGACCATATACACGTACGTGAATCACATTACCTTTCACTCAGTATATACTCCAATACCCAGCTCACCGGTAAGATAGTTACACGAGAAGGTCCATTCCAAGAATCTTTTTGGTTCGTCTTGGCACATGAACGTATTTCATTAGCTCTTAAAAGATAGAATTCGAAGCTCAATAAAATGCAACCTAATCACTTTAGCAAGCTTAGGCAGTGACATGTTTTGTACCATATCCCCCCTAACCTCATCTTTTTCCTTTTTTTTTATTTTTTTTTCTGATTGCTTATTTAAGCATTTGTCGTCCACAATTTGTGGATATGTTTAAGGTTAAGATAAGGTGATACAATATTTATACTTTTTTTTTTTTTTTTTACATAAATCGTTGAATTTTATTAGATTAAAAAATCGTTAAAAGAGTTAAGCAAAAAAACAACTAATATAATAACATGAGTATTAGATCTTTAAGATCCAATGTGTCCAAAATTAGGGTAAATTACAAGAAAGTCCTCTAATATTTAGTCATTTTTTACATAATCCTCTTAAAGAAAAAATTGATGCAATTTCTCCCTTTGGTTAGGTTTTTTTTTTGGGGGGGGGGGAGAGGAATTGATAGAAATTGGGCGAAAAAACACTAAAAAAATACTATATCTCTCTCATGTGTTCAATGTAAGCCCATTCCTATAGTGTTTTTCAACCAACTTCTACTCGATTTTCACCTGAAACCTAACCAATGGGGTACATTGCATTGATTTTTTTTTTTTAAGAGATGATGTGAAAAAGTTTTAAATATTAGGGGGATTTCTTGTAATATACCCTAAAAATTATTAAGAAACTGAGGGTAAAATTTACATTCTATATTTTGTCATCTTCGTTATTACCATAGCCCGGCCTTTTTGGCTATTAACAAGGTGTCCCCCCACCCTTCGGAGCTAGGAAGGACTAATAATCATCATAGCTAATGATTAATTTGAGTAACCTCCCTTTCGTTATTTTCCTCCCTCTAGCCAGTGGGTTTGGGAGGTTAATCTGACATTAATCACGTACAATGTTGTGTTAATGAGTATTAAAATTTAAAAAATAACAATAGCACACTCTTCTATCATATTTTGGTATATTATTGTTGTGTCAAAAGAACACAAAGGTGATTAGAAAATAGGAGGGGATGGTGGTTGTACTAAAACATTACATATTGTGTTATTTGCACTATTAACATATTAAAGAGGAGAGACGGAATAAAATAGAATGTAAAACTCTTGTATTGAATGTGTATAATACCTGTACAAGAGAGGCCTAATGTAAGTGTACTAGAAAAAAAATATAGGGAATAATATTGACATATTCTGAGAATTGTTCGACAATCACCTAACAGTTTTCAGAACCCCCGACTCTAGGAACTGTTAGACAATCACCTAACCATCGAGGCTACAAGGATAGGTGATGAAAAGTCACTTGGACTAGATCGATCCTGAGATGAAAGGTCATAACAAGTTCTTGGGTCCAAAATATGTGACAATGCTTGTGTGTCGGTGGAGTGCTACTTAATTGTCTTTTACTCGAAGGGACCACTCAGACTAGTTCTTGAGATGAAAAGTCATAAAAGAGATGGTTGCTACTTGCCATACTGCCTTTTGTTTTCCTCTAACCACACATAAGAACACATACGAACACACAAATGTGCGAGGAAGTCAACATAAACAACATAGTCTCAATGGAGTTCAAGATAAAATCTATAAAATTAACTCAAACTCAATCTCTAAAAGATCTGATGTATTCTTGAAGAAGAGGTGGAATAATGGTAAGGATCATTAGAAGGAAAATCTCCTCTTTTTTTTTTTTTCCTTTATAAATTCATAGACAAAAGGAGAAGTTATTGCTACATCATATAATTTCTCAATGAAAATGCATCAATTCGTGTGAGAGGTGAGGTGGTATTAGATACATGGTTTGTTGTTTTTTTAATGAGTCGGTCTGACATGGGCGAAGCTACACAAGGGTGAGGTAGGGCAATTGCCACACCTGAATTTTTTTTTTTTTTTTTTTTCTAACTCTTACCCTCTATTTGGTTCATGAATTCTACCAAGGAAAAAAAAGGATGAGGGAAAAAAATGAGGAGGAAAATAAAATGAGAGGAAAAGATAAAATCATATCAAGCTAAAATAATTTCAATTCTTATTTTTCTTCCAATTTTCCATTTGCAACCAAATAAAGAAAAATACAATTCTTTATATTTTTTTTTCCTTGATAAAATCCGCAAACCAAATAGAGCCTTACGTTTTTTTAAAGTACTATATTTGCCACTCATAATTTTTTATACCCTTTATTATTCTTTCTCACTCCTCTCATAGTCTCATTTTTTTACTTTTTTCCATATAAAACCTCCAATCCCCGGGCCCCAATCTCTCGTCTTCTAATTTTATTTTTTTTTCCTATTTTATCATTAGATTATAAACATTTGCAATATTTCTTTCCAAAATAACAAGACAAGATCACAAGAGAAAATTTTTGAACTAAAGCTTCATCCATTATTTAAATTAGGATAGTGTACTAACAATCAACCAAAATTTGCCCCATCTAAATGAAATTCCTAGCTTCGCGCTAGTCGATTAAACATCACCACATCATTGGGCACATGAATTAATGTAAAGAGTTGGTTCATATAGCACTAGTGCATGCACTAGAACCAACTTTTTATATCAAACTATAACATGATTGATGTGGTATCACAAGTCAAGGAGAGTGGAGTAAAGTGGGATTATCAAAGTACTTTTTGATCTCACAATCCTACTTTACTTTACTCCCATTAACTCATAACACTACGCAATCATGTCACTGTTACATGGAAGACTAACTCCTCTTAATGAGGTCTTACACCAAGCCACACGTTTTAGACTTGACTGGATATATACAATTTTAAGAATTGGAGTTTGATTAGAATCATTCAAATATTTTAACATTTTCTAAAGGAGGAGAGGCACGTGGGTCACATTCATGCCACTATTTTTAACATTTTGATGGTTAATTTGGAGTTTAGGATATGATGGCTTGGTTACGCACTGCCTTGGCATGGTCATGGCCTATCCTTAATTAGGTTATGACCTATCTTTGACCTGGCTACACACTGCCCTGAACTAGCAATGGCCTAGCCATGTACTGCCTTGGCCACACATTTGCTCATGGGCTGGCAACGGCCTGGCCACGCACTTGCCTGGCATGTACTTTACTCATCTGGTGGTAGACACCATCTGACTTCATATTCCAAATTAATTGGTACACAATAATTTTTTTGAAAAATATGTCTCATAAAATGTCTTAAAATTGAAAATTTTAAAGACTAATTGAGGAGTGTAAAAGTGTAAAGTGAGGCAACGGTTGGGCGAACTTTTATCGACATTTATCTAAAATTTCCATTAAATTGAAAAGGAAAGAGGGCTGAATAAAAAACAATCACTTGTTACATTGATAGTATGATCAAAGTAATCTTTCAGCTTCCCAAGCTAATTGTATAAAAGTACCAATTGTTACTTATTCTAAGAAATAAAAATAAAAATAAAAAGGAATATTTATTATTTAAAAACCATAAAGTATGAAAAAAATAAAAATAAAAATAAGTGGTGATGAGAATGTCGCACCGACAATAGGCAATAGTGATAATGGTGGTGATAATAACATCGTAGTGGTGATCCTGACCATGGGTGGTCAAGGGCGGAAGCATGTTGAGAGCTACACTGGGTTGTAGCCCAGGTAGCCTACCCAAATTTTTTTTCTTTTGCTTCTACAATTATAGTGGGCTTCAGTGTTGGCCCAAGTGATGAAACTGGTTTCAGTCAAACGAATTTTTTCACACAATTGTTGTTCTTTCATGCGGAAGTTATCATCTTGTGGCTCCCAATATTGTGTTAAAGCTTATGTAAATAGAAAGCACAGGAAATGATCCAAGCAAAACTTTGACCCCATCACTTACAAAAGTGTAATGCCATTAGGAAATTAACCTCTCCAAAATAAGGGTCCTAGACCTTGTTATAGGCAAGAGCCTTGTGCACTAGGTACGACCTTTTATGCCTGTTAAGTGCTAAGAAACTTATCATTGATGGCTCACTCAATTATTAAAATTTCTTACCTAGGTAATGGCTCAATGCCTCAATCAATAATTAAAATATCTCATATATCCATGTGTTTGTAGGCCTAATCATGTGTTAGCCCAATTCATGGTCCAAGATAAGGAACGGCTATTGCAACCCCCCATTCCTATAAGCCCACCCCCCATCCTTTAGGTTTTTAAGATTTTATGCAAAATATAAAAAGTTTTTATGAAACCCGGCCGTAATGTCCACTAGTAAACATCATTTTGAACACATAAAGAACCGTGTTAGCCTGTTTGGATATTTTATGCCGCTACATTAGGTCTGAATCAAATCCGTAAGATGGTTTCCACTTCCATCCATTTATAAATCATAAAATTGTATTTTAAAAGATAAAAATAACCCCCCCAAACAAAAAATAAAAATTTACCATGTACAAGGAATTTATAAACTCATTCTGTTTCAACAGATTTATTTTGTTTCGAAGGATGATTTGGTTCACATATCAGGAGTGGATTAATTTTAAACACCTAGTATTCCATGCTTCTCGATCGGAGTCTAATTAGGGATGCCCAATGGCCCATATGGAGAGGCACTCCAGATACTGTTCTGTATTCGGGCGGGTCGGGGCTCTTTCAACAAGCAAACCCACAAACACCACAGGGATTTGCTTATTGCTGACTTTTCCTTAAATAGAGGATAGGTTACAAATTATAAATGAAATTTGAACTGCAAGGATTAGTCAAGAGGACAAGGGCAATGTGGTCATAGCAGATACACTAAAATTTGGAAAATGGCAGTTATTAAATTGGTTGGTAGCTTACAACATCAAGCATGACATAGGTCACATGCCCCTCCACAGAACACATATCACATGGGAAGGGACCCTCTTGGAAATTTCGTTCTAAGATGCTCTTTTGACCAACAAATGGCAGAAAGCTCAATATGACAAATGGATAAGCCCAAACCCTAAAAGACAGAAAGAAAATGCCTTGAGCAAATCCCTTTCAAATTTCTTTCTCACTTTCCCTCGACCTTTACCGTGCCCTCTCATTTCTATGTTTATAAGTTTGTGCACACCGGTTTTGGTCTCTGAATAATTCAATTGATGAGTACCCTTTATGGGCAATAGTGTCACCAACCTGTTCATAACACTTCATAAGTAAACAACAGAAGAACTTTTTGAGCAAAATATATCATAAATTCATTCAGCAAACAACACTCAAATGATATGATCAAGCTGGATAGGACTGACCTCTCAGTGTGAAACATAGGGCTACAATGGAACCATGGAGTGAAAAATGATAGTGCAGATTGCCAGTATGATTCAATAAACAGAACTGAAAGAAAAGGAGTTTGTTTGCCGAAAGAGAGATCAATTAATAACCAATAACTAACTTCAAATGCTTTTCAGTTTGTACTTCTACAGTCTACATAAGATATCAAATTCCTTCATCCCAAATAATAATTATCACACAAGCTATGTATTTGAAGCTTTGCGAGATCATCTCATTGACAATTCAAGGTCCTACGATCAATGAAGGATTTTAGGAAAAACCCTGAACATAAACAAGGGAAGGAAGAATATAACCTCCCAGATCACTTGCTTTAGTCCCTTCCCACCACATGAAGATTTGGCAATGGTTGTCCTTCTGTGAAGCCTGCCTCAAAATCTGCTCTTTGGCAATCGAATCCAATAGGTTTGAATTCTTGTTATGGCCCCATGAGAAAGAAAACTGTACAAATGAAAGAAAAGACAGGATACACCAAATATGAAATTGAGGTCTCCCGGACAGTGGCAGAAGTCACAGGAAATCCTCAAGCAATGCCTCATGAGAAGCCAAGGAAAACCAGGATACAGTGAGAATGGATAAGAAATCCACATACATGATAAGCTCTTTCCTCCTGCTCTTACATTCCCACACCTGAACTCCTACTGATAGGTTAAAGATGGGGCTTCCCACTCCCCAGTGTGAGCTCCAGATCATCCACCCCTATCTCATGAATTCTCTCACCCTCCCAAGGCTTCACCCTGCAACTCTCAAACTCAAACTCAGAGCCTCGCCCCCTCTCTGTCGCTGCCCCCCAGCCCAGTCCTCCGTGCCCATCAACTGCATCCTGGACAGCGTTCTGCTGAGCCACTGGTTTAACAAGATTAAATGTAGGGGAAGATGGAGCAGCCGGGGGTGCCACGGTCTGAAAACTGACCCACCGACCGGAGTCAATGGTGGATGTTTCAGACTCATCACATTCTGGTATTGTCGCAGGGGTAAGATGTTGCCGGCGGGTAGGGCTTGATGGGGCAGAGGCTGCAAAAAGGGGGTGGCGGAAGGATTGCAAGGAGGCATTGGAAAGGGCCTCCCAGTCAGGTTTTCTCTTTGAACCTCTAGAAGTTGGTGAAGAAAGAGGAGGAGTTACAGGAGCACTATTGGATATTCGGAGAGGAGGAAGAGATGTGGGAATGGAGGCTAAGTTACGCAGGAAAGGGAGAAGGTAGGAAGAAGGGTTCGCATCAAAACGAGTTGGGCTTGGAAAAGAGGACGAAGATGGACTGGCATGGTAGGAAGGCACAGGACTTGGGTAAGATGAGGATTGTGGGCTTGGTTGAACGGAAGAACATGCGCTGATGTTTGTTGAAGTGCCAGCAATCTCAGTTGGAGGTGGCCTGCAACCCTGTTTGAGAGGTATTAATAGAGCAATCAGAAAGAGGGTAAAATTAAAACCATGCAGACAAATGCTATTAGATTTCTAAAGCAGTGTATAGTTGTCTAAAAAAAAAAATCTCTTCTATTTCCAGTTTAATTCAGATGGAGATCGGCTCTGAAAGTCTGAAACTATCTAGTAGGTTTTAGGAGAATGGTGATCTGCACATCAGTTTCAGCATGAATTGCAAAATAGTATGGTATAACAAGGTCAACGGAATGTATGGCAACATAGGTGAAATAGGATTCAAAATTTAACCTTTCCATCAGAACTTGCTAGCAAATTAAGAAAAACAAAGATCTGTTGAGAAACTAGACCGAACAAACAATCTCAGATACTCTAAGACAGATCAAACAAAATAAGAAGAAATTTTCAACATATCCAGATTTTAACTTCAACAACAGAAGAAAACCAAAGAGAACTATGGATTTAAGGACAGAGAAATTTCCAATGCAAAAAATTTCCTGAAGCTAAAGATCCTATCGTTTACCCCCCATTCTTTTCCAGTCAATTCCCAGGTCAAAACCCACAAAGGATACCAATCAAACTGATCAAATTTATGGGTAAAAATGAATGCTTTTCCTGTTTTCCACAAGTCCAATTAAAATTAAAATCCGGAAGAAGGGAAAAAAATCCCAACGTAATTCCAGATGAAGACAAAAAAATTAAGAACACAAAACACCAAAAGATAGAGATCAGTACAACCCATTTCCCCTCTCATAACCAAAATTAGAAGTGAAATAAAAGTAAAGCATGCATGTAGATCTATGAAAACATATGAAGAAAACCCATACAGAAAACCCCCATAATTCCATTTATTATAAACCCCCAAACCAGAAAAAGAGTAAAATTACCCATTGAAAACAGATAAGGAAGAGAAAACGCAGAGCAAACCTTGCGATAAGTGGTGCCATCTTCTTCGACGACCCAACCAGCTTCAGCACAGAGGGCTTTCAAGACCTCGTTGTTGTCGCAGTGTTTGGGAAGCTTGTAGCTCCCTTGAGCTCTTAGACCTGAGTATATCTTTGCAGCTATGGCTCTTCTCCTTCTCTCCCTCCTCTTGTTGTTCTCCCTCTCCTTCCACGTGGGTAACCGCCCCGACGATCCGCCGGCCGTCATTCTCACCGGCAACCACCGTCGACTTTCGCCCTTCTCTCTATCTCTCTCTCTCTCTCTCTCTCTCTCTAAACTCTTATCTATCTCTCTATGTTCTCTTTGTCAGCTTTGGGTCTTACTTTTCTGTTGTGGGGAGGTGTGGGTGGTGTGCACACAGGGGAATCAGGACAGGCTTCTCTCACGACTCACGAGGAGGGCGCTTTGTTTATTATTGGAGTTGGAGAAGAAATGCTTCCCCTCAGATCCCCTCTTCTCTCCTCTTCCTTTCTCTCTTCCCCTTTCACACTATCGGATGGATAAATAAATAACTGAAGGTTATCCCAAACTCCTAAATTCGCCAAAGGTGAGCCCAAAATACCATTCACACCATTTTTTACACCCATTTTAGAATGGTTTATTAGGTTCTTAGTAAATAAGTGTCATATCATCAATCACGTGAGTTGCATTAAGTTGATGCAGAAAATTGGTGCATATAACACTACTATAATAAGTACTGTAGCAAGTGAATCAATGATCTCTTGGTGCATATAGCATTAATATGGGTGAGTTAATCATTAGACTTTTAGTCAATGGGGTGGAAAGTTAAAATGAATCAATCAATATTACACTTTATTTTTTAGCTTATTAATTTATTGAGCCAAACTTAATGGAGTGCTAACTCATTAATGGTTCAAGTAACCAAATTATTTGAGTTTAACTTTGGACTAGCTTGATAAAAAATTTATTCAAGTTGACTCATAAACAAAATGAATCAATCTCAAATTTTACTTTTGAACTCGTTGATTAACAAAGCAAGCCTATTGTAATTCAACTTAGCTCAACTCGTTTATAACCCAAATGATAGCTAAACATACATTGCAAAAGTTTGCTATGTGTGATTTTTTTTTTTTTTCTTTTTTTGAACCTTAATGATATTGATTGAACTAACACAAGCATAGGTTCTGCCTTCAATTGAAATAATTGAGACATTTAGTAATTTTTCGCTAGTTGACATGACCCTCAGCGTATCAGACAAAGAGTGGGATGGAATTCAAGGATGAGTTAAGGGTAATTTTAATGCAGTACTTATGGCTTTCCCTAGCAAACATTCCATTTATTTGTAATGCCAAAAGTTGAATGAAGTTGTACTAGTTTTGCACTCCATCATTTACTAGTACATATTTTAGCCGAACGTGGGTTCAAGAGGGACAATTGATGAAAGTATGGTGCAAGAAGCACAAAGATAGAGTATAAATTGCATAATTCATTGAGTTGCTGTTACATTAAAACTGTTAGGCCCACAGCTTGAACACACAATGATTTGATGAGAAAATAAAAAGATTTTGAGCAAACTTGAATGGCAATCACATCCAATAACTATAAGCCCTATTTTCGTTCCAACTTGTTGCATCATTTTTTATTTTATTTTTTCGTCTCCTTTATTTGTGGATATTAAGAGGTTTTGAGATGTTTACACACCTAATCAATCTCTCTTAGCACTTAAAATCTTCTATTTCACATGCGTTGAATAATTGCATGATAAAGTTCATATGATTAGGAAGAGTCCGGGACGGAGCCAAGGGGGGGCCTTGGGGGGCACGTGCCCCCTGGCTTAACCTTTTTTTTTTTTTTGGAGAGATATTATTATTTGATAACTATTTCTCAACATAATGCTAAAAAGAGGAAGATAGTAGTCATTTTAAAGTATATTTATAGTCAATTTGTAATAAGTTGACAAAAAAAATCTTTTTTTTGGTATTAAATTGAAAAATGATAACTAAAAAGTAATTTTTAAAAAAAAAATTGCTTTATAGGGCTTTTAGTTCCCAGTTCCCACTTCATAGAATCATAGCACAGTGTCTCTTTGGAAATAAATCCTGACTCTGCCCCTAAAAAGAGTAATAAAGAGTTGAATCCAAGATCTCAATTTTACTTTTAAAAAAAAGATTCTAAAACCACTCAACCTACCTCTCGATCATTTATATTGAATGAAATCTATTATAATATTATTCATACCCGACTGTTTGATTTATATGGTGCAATGTAGGGTAGCGCACGTTCTATGTTGTAAGAAAAAAAATAAAATTAAATAAATAATAAAATTAAAAAGTAAAAGTTCTGTAGATAGGGATTAGGGGTACGAGCCAGGTTGGTGATCGAATCTATGAGCTCACCACTGCTACTGATATAAAATAATTGTGAGTAATCTGTAATCAGAGAAGGGAAAGGTGAACAGCCTCGAGCATATTAAATTTACCTGTTGCCCCCTGATAATGCTGGTAGAATGGCGTGAGAGTAAAGGAAAAATTGGAGATCATATTACAGTACTATAGATCTTCTGTATGGGACGTTAAAAAACAGATTGTACAAACTTCCTGACGCAAATTTTTCTGGCAATCTCCATGTGATGTACTGTGGAGCATTTCCACCACGGCCTAGACCAGTCAAACTCTGTTAGAAGGGAAAGCCAAAATGATAATGGCCCAACACATGCTATAAATTACATGCCCAAAAAGAAAAAAAAAAATTGAAAAACTTGGGGTAAAAAAAAAATGGGATACCTTGTCCGATTTACCTTAGCCTCAAATTTAGAATGGGAAGCCAAAACAAGGGACTTAGTCTATTTGATAGGAGAAGAGTTTTTTTATTTTATCAATTTGGATTCGATTTTTTTAGGAAGTATTTTATGAATTAATTATTGAATGCATCATGTTGATGTAGGATAATGCATTCTTAAAATTACTTGAAAAGAGATTTAATCAAAATACGTATAAGTTGACCTAGATACCCTGACAGTCAAACTAAAAATAAAAATAAAAAAAAAAACACCACTCATGGGAAAAATAGGCAGGTAGGGATACCATGGCCCTCCTATTTCGAGCACCCCAAGTAGGCTTTTCGTTAATTATTATCCCAATCTCTGTCCACTTGGTCACCACATAACATATTGGCCAAAAGAAGATGAAACAGAGAGAGATATATTACAATATAACACTCACGTGTTTGCACACATGCCACCATTAATTATTAAAAATAAAATTATGAAAGAAGAAAATTATGATTTTTTTTTTTTTTTGTGAAAGAAAATATATTATAAACCATTAAATTCAAACTAACTTCCATGATTTACAAATTACCCATAAACACATACATCCGTTAATAAAAGAGTTAAGACTTGAATTTAAAACCTACGATTCTTAAATCACAATTATTTACCATTTCAACTCCGCCTACCAAAAATTTAAGGCTTAAATTTTTTGATAACTATATTACAAACCAAAAAATAAAAAAACGATGCTTCCTACATTATTCGTTGCCCTCACTTTCCTTTTCTTCTCATATTCCTATTTTCTACATGACTTTCTACGTAATCAAACGCAGCCTAAAAGTTGGGTCTGCCCTGCCTTAGGATCATTTTCAGAATGCGTGAATCCCAAGGGATGGTTTGATCAGACGGTTGAAATAAGGGGGGACTCAGTGTTGCATCAGAATGAGGAGGGAATCATGATAGCATAATTTATGGGTGAAAGACGATGATTAACCCAGGATGCCCTTTCTCCGGTATTTGAGGCCTAACGCTGACGTGATGTTCAGTTTGAACGGCACCGAAATCGACAAACGACGAGCTCAGATGGTGGGACCCACAAAACCTCCCCTTACGTTGAAATCATGCTAGACACATCACGGTACTTTTGCAGGCTCAGTCGGCTCCACACGTGCGACACAGAAACCTAGCATGGTTATGGTTTTTGGAAAACCAAATGAGAGAAAGCAACCCCCCACTTGTTAGCCGGGACCACATCACGTTCCACGTGTCCACCAGACCACATTAAACGTGAATGAGGTCCCATCCTTATTATATTCTTTTCTTTTTTTCTCTTCTCAATACTGCACGTGGCAGTCTGCCATCAGGGTCAAGGCAACCCCCCCATCTGGCTCTCACGCTAACATATTTATCAAATTAATTCTGTTTTTCATTAATGGAAATTTAATTGAAAATATTAAAATTGGCATGCATCTTTGGACCGAATTTGATCGAAATTTTCAAAATTTTATTACAAACGCATTTAACCACGCGGTATTCTGTAATAATTTTCTTTTCTTGAAATCTTATTAAAATATTATATCAAAATTTATTAATTTAATGAAATGCTCATCATGAGATTTATATAACATTTATAAAATTGTAATACTTTGTTAATACACTCGTAAAGGGTCATGTCTCTTATCATAACTTTTTTTTATAATCAATCATTATTAGGTCTAATGACAAATTTTTCTGTTTCATCCCAAATCCTAATAGGAGTGTAGGATACATTTGCAGAGGTTTTGGTTTGGCCAGCATGTGTTAATTTAAAAATATCATAAATCATAGCCTTTTTTTTTTATTATTGTAAATTAATCTAGAGTTTTACTATTCATCCTTTATTATTATTTGATTCTTTTATTTCCTTTAATTTATTTTCCTAATATTGTGAATAAATGTTCTTTCTTAGTACAAAGTCACATCAACAACTGCACTATTAAAAAATATATATATATAGTATTTCTCCAATTAATTTAAGATTAAGACACGTGTCGGTTATCATGCACTAACTAGAGTTATACAAGATTAAAAATTCGAGAAATAATCTAAAAAAAAGTTTGTAGCTATGCCTTGGGCACATGCTCAATATTCTCAACCCATGAACCTTTCTTTAAATACATATATATAAGAACATTCAAACATTCACTGCACTTGATATATTCACAAAAATATAACATTGACTGTACCTGATACCCACAAAAATATCTTTAAAAAAATGCTTAGATGACTTTGAAATATAGTATTCTCATATTAAAGCCACTTGAAAATGATGTCTGTTGCGATTAGTATTTTTAATTTGAACAATAAATCATCTACATAAATTATAACAAAATCACACTAACAGACACGAATTGAATTGGCCACCAACAAAATCACAAGGACGTATGGAGATAAATTCATTCAAGTTGCTGAGAAAACAGAAGAAATTAATGCATGCTCACCAACCATAGACTATGCAAGCATAGATATAATCGAAATTGAAAGAAAGAGCTGAGATCTTTCTTAACTAATAAAGCAAAATAACCAAGTCTTACAATATCGAAACAAAATCAAAATTGTTCACGTTTATGAATTTAGTTGCATAACATAGCCAAATGCTGTTGTTTTGGTTTTTTTAATTATAATATGAAATTCGGTTAATTTTAGACATTGACCCTTATCATGAGACAAACCGGTGTTGTTTGGTAAGAATTGGGAGCAAATTTATTGCCCCCAAACAACGTCATTCGGATGTTTTTTAGCTTTAAACATATATCATCTGGTTGATATAAAAACAAGCATAAGAGGTTGTTTAGCAAACCTAAAAACCCTATTAGCTAAAAATAAATTTCATCAGTTTTGATTTCACACTATTCTGTAATATCTTCTTTTTTTTTTTTTCTTTTGGTTTTTCCTGCTAATTGATTCAGTTTTGTTATGAAAAGAATGTATAAACATAATTTTTTTCAAATCAATTACGAGACAATTTATTTAAAAATCAAATAATAATTATAAACTAAACTTAATCCGATTTAGTTTTTGAAATCCTCAAACAAACCCTAAACCATCCTTTAAAAAAATAAAAATAAAAATTTGGAGGTTGGACTTCTGAAAAAAAGGCCATTCAATGCCAAAGTTCAACACTTCGACATCAGTTTTTAATCCACAATTTTCGTTTTCAATTTTTTTGGGTGTGAATTTTAATCCACAACTTGACCATAAAAAAACATGTATTCCACCACTCCAATTAAAGTGGGTCCAATTGCTTGTGCATGAACACAAGCTACCCCCCGATTGGCACCATCACCAGTTTTTCAATTCCTGTCAATTAAAAAACTATATATTATAAAATATTTAAAGAATTAATAAATAAACAACAATGAAAGGTTGAAACAGGAACGAATCAATCAATATGTGATGATCCGGAGACGCAATAGTCGTGGGGGCAAAGCACGTGTGGAACCAGCTAAGCTTGAAGGAGACGGCACGGCTAGCTGGCATAGCTATGAAGGCAACAAGACTTCCCACACGTGCGGTGCAGAAAGGGAGGCGTGCCCTTCCCACGAGGGGACCACCCGCCGTGTCTCCTTGCCCCCGATAAGAGCTTGCGCCCATTGCCATTCATTGGTACAAGAGACCACGTGGGGGTTGATTAATCTAATAACCTTTTTTTATGTTTTTTAGTTCAGCCATCGTAATCATAATCCCTAATCCATATATTATTAGTTTTACTTTCTTGTATGTTGTTTTTATTTAATTTAATAAACTTACAGTTAGAACCCCATGTTTACTATTGTAGCCTCCTTAATAAGGCACATTCACAACTTATTATCTCACTTTTTAATGTTTTAAAATTTTAATTCTGAATTTTTTTATCTTTTTAAATGATTTTTTGTGTTTTTTTTTTTAATTTTTTGTTTGGGCAGACGATAGAAACTCACGCACACACACGTACTAAGAGAAGTCGAACCCAAAACCTTCTCAAAACCCCACACCCCTTTAAGGTGGGATGTGTCACTCAATCTACAGGTCATTGGCATCTGTCTAAATGATTGGGATAGGACAAATATCTTAAAACTTGTTTGAGAGTCTAATTTTCAAATTAAATAATTTAACAAATTTCATTACCCTTAATTAACAAATTTGAAAGAAATGAGAGATTTGTGCCTTCCTATTTGTTGATTTCAAACCGTTAATATAGATAACTTGATTTCAAATAAGATTCAACAACCAGAAGAATTTATAATATTCAATTGAGAAAGAAGTTTTTTCCTTTCTCCTGGTCATGGATAAATTTTAGTCAAAATCTTTTGCAGTATTACTCTAATTTCCTCCGTAATTTTAGGAATTTGACATTATCTCAAACGTCAATAGTGTTTTAATAGAAAAAATTTAGCTCTTTTTCTATCAATGATGATTTTAAGCATGCATATATTGGAAGTGAATTTCCCAAAGCGCGGTCCAAAAATTAAAACCATGATTCTTTAATTTAATCTATGCATATGTGTCCTAATTTATTTATTTTATTCATTTTTTTATAGCGAAACAATACATAAATTATAGAAATAAATTCATAAAAATAAATCCATTCATATGACTCATAATTTATTTATTTTTTTCATTTTTTTTGATAGGGATACAATACATAAATAAATTCATAAAATATTTTTGAAGGTAAGATTCTCCTCATTCCAAACAACCAATTAGTCAACAATATTCCTAGAAAATTTAGCCAAAGTGTGAGCCACTGCATTTCTTTCTTTCATGCCTTACATGGGATAATTGAGCCGTACCAAACTTGGTCCTTATCAGCTAAACATTTTCAATAATTGACTCACTTGCAAATAGTTTTACTAGGACCTAAAGAGACAGTTAAATACTTCCAAACAATCGCCTTCCTAGTCCATTTTTCAAAGAGATACAAATCTCTTCAAAAATCCATGACCAAAACCACTCTGACCTTATCTCAGACCCCCAAATCCCCAATTTAGGCACCTTAGGAACCATATATATTTTTGGGCAGTTTGCAAAATAATTAATCCTTTGTGGTGGAACGTTTAAAAATGTCTAATGGGCAAAATATAATAATTAAAAAAATTATGAATTAAATATTGAATATCCATAGTTCGTGAACGTGGGATGAGGGAATGTACCCAATGCAAACTTTTATTAGTTCTCCCATGAGAGGTTGCTAGTCCGACAACGACCTTGGACCCATACCTCACGTGGATGCAGCTTTTATTATAATACAGGCCAACCTGCCTTCTATTCATGCTGCTGGCGTGCGTGATTGTGTGAGGACCATTTCACAATTCACATCATATTTACTTGCCGGTCTAACATTTTTTTCTCTTTACATAGAGAGAGGTTCGAATCCTTAACTTCTCATATTTTTATCATTTTTTTCGCCTTCTCCAGTTCAAGGAACTTCGTCTCACTTTCTTAGGATATCTTTTTTTTTTTTTCTTTCTAGAAATTGGTTAGCAGACTCCTTTAATAACTGCTTTTGTATCACTAGTAGAATCGTTCTTATCCCTTATGAGAGATCAAGATGGTCACTGAGGCAATTCATCTACCAATGCCTATATCATTTTTTTTCTCCTAGCATTCAAAACTCTTAGGTGCATGGATTTGGTTATATATATCATGGGGTTAATAATATCTTCCTACCTCTAAACCTTCCCATCCAGGCTTTTCGTTTGGACCTTGTTACTAGTGCAAAATCTCTTAGGAGTGCCAATATGGACTCATTTTGGGGTAATTGAAAAAAAAATATAATTTATTTTGTCTCATTGAATTTTAACAGTGAAAGATAATTTCCTTGTATTCATACATAAAAGAGTACATGAAGAAAATAAAACATTAAAGAAGACTGGATGACTTGATAAGGTTTTGATGAAAAAATTTCATGAAGACAAAGTCATATAAATGACTTTTCTTAGTTTGGCCTAGACAACCCAAGAAAAGGGAGGCATTGTGCAAAAGACGTTGACATATAACTTAAATTGAAAGGTAAAATTAAAAGTTTATAAAAATTGGCTTTTAATGAAATGAATTTTATTTAAATCCCACAACTTTTTGTTACATTTTTAATTGTATTAAATTGACATAAAATTAGTATTGGAAATCAATTTTATTTAGTTTTTATGATTCTATAAGGTTACCTTTTGTCCTTTAAAATTTAAGTATATTTTTATCTTATTGATTTTTAATTTATAAATTTTTTCTTCCTGATTCCGCATAAGAAGCTGTTGAAAAAAAACCAATCAATCCCATCTAAAAGCGGTTTTACTAACGCCGCTTTCAGCAGCCCTAAAAGCAGTGTTACTAAAACTGCTTTTAGATTTTTTTTTATTTTTTATGTATTTTTTGTAACAGTAAAACTAGTAAAAGTTTGTTTGGCAAACTAAAAGGCATGCATTCACACCATCAACCCCAAGTAAGATTCTCGCACACGGTCCTGGTCCTTTGCCTTTAGCCCGTTGCCCTCGCTAGGTAACACTTCTCTCTCCCTCTCTCTCTCTCTCAATGTAGGGCTTTGCTAATAAACATCTTCTTCACATACCAATATATCATGATGAAGAATAAATATCCTTGTTCTTGTCTTTGCAAGTATGAGATCTGATGACACATTTCTGTGCTTTCTCTTTTTGAGGATGCTAAATGGAAATTGAAGATATGGGAGGATGGAACTTCTTGGATGGATGCCCTCTCCAACTTTTTCATCAGCATCTACTTCCTCAGATAGCTCTTCGAAGCAATGGAAGAAATTTCACAATTTTTTTATTAATTCCTCAACCCTGGCAAACTGAATCTAGGCCACATAATATTTTTGTAGAGAAAAAAATTTCACAGTTTCATTCAAATTTTGTAACTATGATTTGGCTCTCCTATCCTACAAAAAGTTATCATCAATGGAGCTATTTTCATTCTTATCAAGAAACAATTGAGAACCATTTTTCCATAGACTTGTGAACAACAATGTTTGGGATTGGTTGAACTACATCCGGACATAAAGCTTCACGATCCGAGTTGAAAGTTGTGGCCTGTAAATGCCGTTTTCCTCCAGAGGATGTTCGGGTCGGATTGCCATCACTAGTGGGTGGATTAATTTCCGGAAGGAGATGAAACTGGGGTTGCAAGACGTACGAGCGCTTGTTTGAGTTTGTCCTCAGAGGAAGAATTAGCAAAGAAATGCTAGTGCAATTTTTCTGTGAAAAGGCAAGAGCTCAGAAATACAGAAGTGGTGGGACTAGAGGCTAATGCCTTAAATCCATGGCCTGAACTGCAGACTCACGCTGTGTGTGTGTGTGTGTGTGTGGTGCAAATGAAGAAATGATATGGATCGATTGGAGATTTTGCATGGCAATTGGTAGGTATAAGAAGGTATGGACTATGGAGAGCTTTTGTTACTAGTTCTGCATTCATGTTATTAGAAGTTGGCTGTCGCAACAATATTGTCCATGTTCCCAAGTCAGTCGATGCATAGAGGAAGTTTGTGGCTACATTGGTACTCACAATAGGAGACCCTTAATTTGACATATATTCCTTCTATAGAAAAACTCGTGTGTAACTATGCGGGTTGATGTGATATCACAAGTTAATAGAAGTAGACCAAAGTGGGATTGAGAGTACTTTTTGGCATCAAAATCCCACTTTAATTCGCTCATCCGTGACGCCACATGGCCGTGTCACAATTACATGGAAGACTCACTAGCGTGGAATGTTAGTTGTTAAATTGCATTTTTCTATTTTGGTAGTTACTACATTGCCTGTGATGATCTTGAAATATTTTGTCTTGGGTCCATGAAAATCTGAATTCTTGCTATCGGGTTTTTGTATTTGTTGAATCATTAATACTATGGACTGTAATCCTTCTTGACACTAGATTAGTACTTTCTTGAACCAATGCGTTTTCCAGTTCTAAGAACTTCGAATGTCTCCATTGATAATATCTTTAAGACAGTGAGAGCAAAGATTCAAATTCAAGCCCTCCAATTCCTAAGAGACATTTAATAATATTTATCCTATTGATAATCCTATTTATCCTTTTTATTTTGGCATAAAATGAAGCTTCAAATAAATTAAGAAATATATTCCTATTTATCCTATCGCCAATCCTATTTATGACAATTAGATTACCTTTGGAATCTATGGGCACCCAGTGCACTTCTACACGGGTTCACTTTAAAGAACCGGCCCATGATATAGGGAGTAGCCAAAAAGGCCCTAGCCCATTATTAGCTGGCACATGACAAAGTAAACCCATTGCACGACAAAAGGAGGTGAGCCCGTTGTCGGATTCACAACGCCCACGATGAGATTTAAAGGTGCAAGTTGGTCCCATTTAAACCAAGAACCGAATCAACCCAACTTCTTTTGGGTTGGTTGGTTGGTTATCATGGTTCTTTAGGCGGGATGGTCTAGTCCTGGGTTTTGAAAACAAGAATCAACTTAGTTTGGTTTTGGAGGAAAGCACCAAGTAAACCAATTTAATTAATTCAAACAGTCCTGATCAGGTCAACATATTTTAATATGAGTTATATCAGTATTATGCATCAGGGGTTGTATTCCGTGCATTGGCTCAATACACCCCATAACCTACTATTACACGAAGTACAAATCTCGATGTGGGTGTTGATATAAGTTATATCAGCATGTATGCAACTGATCATCATCTTTTAATCTGGGAAATTAACTTACCAAGTTTTGGTCAAGCAAACTAGACCTCAGGGAGAGTTGGATGGAGCTGCAAGCAACTTACTCTACCCCTAAGGTTGGGGTTAGGTTGGGCTTGGGCTTCAAAGTTCAGACTAACCCAACCCACCATAGTTTCAGCCCTAACGCATTGTTGTTCACATTACAATAGAATTGCAGTCTGCGGTACAATAGCGTGATTGATCACATTATTGCCAGTAGATATTGTTTACTCACACAAATTAGATCCTCTGTTCACAATATGTGGAGTTGTAAGTTTAAAAGTATATCAAGTTTTTCCTACTGATACTCTCTTATTTTTATTAAAATTAGAAATATCTTATCAAGATGAGAGGTCGATAACGAGAATGGCTTATTTGATCCTACTTATTCTTAATATTTACTCAATTACTTTTTTTTTTTTAATTAAAAAGATTAATGAACAATCCACGGGGGAAGGATGGAGAGATGCATGGGAGGGGAGGCAGGTTAGTGCTTTCAGTTTCGTACTTCAAATTGTGGGGGAAAATTTGTGTAATCCATCTAAATGTTCAAACAATTAATAGAAGTTAGAAAATTTCACAAAATAAAATATCAAATCACATAAGCAGTAACAATTGAAATTATAAAACATAATAATACGAGAGAAAATTAAAGAGACAAAGTTGAAATAGTTGACCTATGGGAAGGCACGTGTGTTCACGCTGTCCTAAATGAGTTATTGCCTCCCTACATACAAGTTCTAACTGACGATAACACCTCCAAGATACAACCCTAGAACCTCGTAGTTAGTTCTTCTATGAATACGTTTATAGGAAGAATAATTTGAACCATCCTAAATCAATTGCCCCAAAATATATAAA
Source organism: Liquidambar formosana (assembly GCA_039720395.1). Classification (NCBI taxonomy): domain Eukaryota; kingdom Viridiplantae; phylum Streptophyta; class Magnoliopsida; order Saxifragales; family Altingiaceae; genus Liquidambar; species Liquidambar formosana. The sequence goes on along the minus strand of CM077824.1, from coordinate 38,977,659 downwards.
AATATGGTGGTAATATGTAGGAGAGAATAATTAAAATATAGAGAAAAGAATGAAAAAGATATACTGTAGAGAGAAAAGAATAACGTGTGTTTTTGATATATCTAAAGTTTCCTGATGTATGCCTTTATACAAGTATCTAGGTCCGACCGTTTTGGGCTTTAAAGCCCTATCGTGTAATTAAAATTGTAACAGTCAAATCAATTGGGCTTGTAACAGTCCAACAGTCATGAAGTTAATTCCCACGCTAAAAGCCTCATTAGTTATAAGTTTTGAAGCTTTACACTAATATTTCTAACACAAATCAGAAAATCAAGTTAAGAGAAAACAAGAAGCTAAAAGTGGCAATCAAAAAGGATAAATTAGAAGAGAAATAAAAACGAAAAAGACAAACAAGAAAAACCTTAGGAGCGAAGAGAAAATATTACTGACACTTCTTTGAAAATGATGGTGATGGATGATTTCCCTTCCTTCTTTACATCCTAACCCCTTTCGATCTATTATCCTTCCATTTTCATTCTCTGCAACTTTTAATTCTACTTCTGCTTCTGGGTCTCGAAGGAGAGGAGGGGGGTTCGGGGGGAAGAGAGTCAGAGAGGGGGGGGGGACTTTGGAAGGGGCCGTCGCCGGAGCTGGCGATTTGAGGGACATGGCTGAGGGCGAGCAACCAGAGAGAGAGAATCAAAAGAAGCGAAATTTGCGCGAGTTTCTTTTGCTAAGAACTTGCGCGGGTCTCTATGCTATGCACGTTGCTTTTTCTATTTCTCGTATTTCTGGGCCAACATTCCAGTTACGGGATGAATACACCAATATAGTATAACTAGCCCTGAACCTGTGCGATGCATGGAATAAAATATAAAGAGAAAAATTATAATATATAAAAATAACATAATATTTAAATCTAAAGTATCCTAAGATTTTTATATATATAAATAGAATAAACATTATAACAAATGAGTGAATGACATACAAATTTATTGTATTTATTTATTTATTTATTTAACGATTAGGGTTATCCCAGTTTATTCTCACCGTGGTTTTAGCTCAGATGATTCTCTTAACAATCCATGGGAAATGCACCACATTTACACAGGCAATGATCTTTATGAAGAGTTAAAACGATAACCTTTAAGGACTACACCTAAAACCTAACCACTCAGTCAATCCCACAGGGTAAATTTATTGTAAAATGAATCATACATAAAAATTGTAAAAAATAAATACTCAACTTAAATATTCTAAAAAACACAATATAAAAGTAAAGTATTACTAAATAAAATATCTATAGCAAATGTATCTATTTCAAAAGGTGTATCTGGATTCATGTAAACGGTTGTAGGAAACTATGCTCATCAATGTAATACCCTGAATATTTATTAATTTATTTTACGTGTATATTTGGTAAAATTGTACACAAAGTGATAAATTTAAATATTTTATATAGAAAATAAAGATGAGGTCAGTGGAATCTTGGGAGACATTGTATTAAATTGCTTTTGATGGAGGAAAATGATTAAATTGTGATATATATATATATATATATATATAGGTAGAAGAAAGAAAAGTCAAAAGTGTGGAAAGAAAGAAAGAAGGAAGAAGAAGAAGTGGCCGGTTGTGTTGTGGGGAAATGGATAAAAAAGTCAAAGAAATATATACATTAGGTGAGAAGAGAAGAAAAGATAAAGGAGAGAGAGGGAGAGAGAGAGAGAGAGAGAGAGAGAGGGATGTGAGAAAGAAGGGAGAAAGAGAGAAGGAGAGAAATAAATAAATAGAGAAGAAGGGAGGAAAAAAAGAAAAAGGCAGGGAAGAAGCCGAGAGAGGCAGAGGGCGGATGGATGTTTGCAGGAGGTGGGAGCTCCAATCCTACATTTATGAGTATAGATTTTGTATTTTTTTTAGCAAATCTATGTGTCTACAGTTATGGTTTTTCATTTTATTCACTCATTTTTTTAGGTAAAGGGTTTTATTCTTGTATAGTGGATGATGAGTATTTTAAAGCACATGTTAAGATTTGATTTGTGCAATTGATAAATATTGATGATGATATTATTTGATGTCATGGATTATGATGGTTGATTTTATTGAGGCCAATATATTTGAGAATTGAATTATTATTGATAAGTGGATTATATTTGAGGTATATAATTTGGAGTTCGTATTATTCAATTTATATATTATTTTGAATATAATTGTGTGTACTGTGTGCGAGAATGTTTGAAATATTATTCAGTGTATAGGAATTGGGCTGGGCTATTGTTTGCTCACCCCAATATATTTTTAAGTGATCATTATTAGGGGCACGTAAAAGAATTAGGGTCGAGATTTTGAGAAGTTATCACATACATTTATTTTTATTTAAAATTGATGTAATTTTATTTATTTGGTTAGCCAATGTATATTGATAAGTTTTGAGCTAACCATCGCTAGCTGCACTTATGCAATACTCTTTATTTTTAAAGGGAATTTATTTTTGAAAATGTTTATTTGTACGGAACTCATAAAAATTAAACGTGTTATCATTTTTAAATTTTGGGGTGTTACAATGACCAAATAAAAAAAAACATGTATTTTCTTCTTGTGTATATTGATGTAGGCACACCAATAAATGGATTGTTTGATTGTCTCTCACAAAATATTTAGAAAATATATTTTTTCCCTCATCATTCTAGATTTTAAAATGTAATTTCAACACCCATTAAAATATAAGAACGTATTAAAAACTGGCAATTCAAATAAAGGAAAAAAAAAAAAAAAAAAAAAAAAAAAAAAAAAAAATGAAAGAAAGAAAGACCTAACAAATGTAAAAATCAAGACTCACGTGATAAGGGCAGATTGGTATCAAAGGTCTTTGTGCACGCCATATCTTGTAACCCTTTTGTTATTGAAGCCTTCAAGTGAGAATGGAAAAATAAGAATTGTTTATGTATTGCAGGGATAAGTCGTGTGTTTGCTTGGGAAATAAAAAGGTGTCTCATTGAATAGTTGTTAAAACTGCTTGGGATTTGATAATTAAAACTAATTTTTTTAAAAAGCTAGAAATTAAAGAATGCACCATGTGGCGTCATAAAAAATCACCAAATGGTAATCCTAAACACTACTTATATATATATATATATATATATGAGATATGAGATTTGTTTTTTTTTTTTTTGTTTTTTAAATAAGTATATTATGAAAAATTCAATATTAAAAAAATTGAAATGAAAAAAATATGGATACAAGTGTGTATATATATATATATATATATATAGATAGATAGATAGATATCTAGAAATGATACAAAATTCAATAAAAATTTGGGGACCAAAAATATACAAATATGTATTACGTTATTTCATTTAGTATATCTTTCTTAATCAGAATTTTTATCTTGCTTTATTTAAATATTTTATAAAATATTATTAACAAATCAATTACATTAAATTTAGTATATAAAATCACCTTTTTGTTTTGCCAAACAATATGAGAACACACACACTCTCACACTTACATTGAGTCGAGACCAAGACATTGGGATGGGACATGCCATTAGACCAACGAGTTATTGACATTTTTATTTTATTTTATTTTTAACTCATTTATTTGGAATGAGAGAGGAATTTTGTCCTAAAATCTATCATAGAAATATGGTCTTTATGGGGAAAAAAAAAATCTATTCATGCCGTACATAATGAACTCTAATGAATTAAGTAAAGAGATAGAAAATTATAATAGAAAACTCGACAATTGGACTTTAACTTTAAAAGAACAAAAGTAAAATCATAAGATTTAATATTAAAATTAGTATTGCCAATGATTGTAGTAGGATTGGGCTCCCTAATGTTACAACTGAAAATATTTTAATATACGAATAATATTAAATACATTAAATAAGTGAATTATATGTTTAGTATAAAAAAATGAACTTTTTTTTTTTGGGTTAAATTTGAATTTTGTATAGTAGAAATTTCGTGTGTACATATATTATACAAGTATTCCCCATGATATGATGTGACATGAGATGATCATACGGTGATATGATTTGGGGAAAATTACCTAAACATTCCACTATTTGCAGGAATTCTTTTGACTATTAACTTGTAACAAACTGACTACTGACGTTACTATAAACTACAACAAACGAAAACAAGTTGGTAGTCAAAGCATCCTTCTTGGGAATTACTCCTAATAAGGCTAATGCATTGGTAAGTTCCCTTTCGCCCATTTGCGGAAAAACCGCGGAACAGACCGCGATCTCTCTTCCTCGCTGGAGCCCAAACCTCGAGAACTCGTTGGCAGAGGTCACCAATATCCCGCCACCTAGCCGTCGATCGTCGCCCTACCTCGCTGGGTTCCAGCGATCTCGCCGGAGCTCGATGATCTCCCTTGCATACTCGCCGTCGATCGTACTGGTACGCAATTCTCTCTCGTCCTCTCTGACTCTTTGATCCTCGCTTTCTCGCTGGTGTGTGCCAAATTTTGCTTCTGCTCGTTTTCATATGATAATGATTTATAAATTTTCATTTTCTAGGTTATTTTATTTTATTTTATTTATTTTTAAGTTATCAATATGTAACTATGTGTATGTGTGGAGTTTTGATGCTTCATTTCGGTAGGTTCTCTATCTCTCTGCGACGTTGTATTTAGGACTTCAATTCATGATGCACTTCTGTTTTCTTTTTTTTTTTTTTTTTTTTTTTGGTGGGGTTTTGAACGCCCTCATTTCTCTCCATTTTTTTTCTCCTCTTAATTAAGCTCACAAACAAGGGAAGGTAGACCCCCTCCCCTCCATTTATTTTCTCCTCTCCAAATCACTCCATCCAAAAGGATAACATCTTTCACTTTACTTTCAGATGAACAATATAAAAATGCCATATAAGTAATAATTTTAATCTTCTGTTTCTTCCGTTTGGTTATTCAGAAAATGTAGGAAACGAAGAGGAAAATGTGAATTTTAAAATTTGATGTTTCATGTTGTTTGTAGTTTCTCAAGAAAATGAAAAATTCATCTCAAATAAGCCAAAAGGTTGTAGTAATGGCATTGGTGGAAAAGGTGGTTGGGAGTGTGAGGTTGGAGGTGGTGGTTGGAGTTAGTTGTGATGTGGTGGCAGGGTTGTTGATAGTAAAGGGTGACTGGTGGTGGTGTCAAGGTGGAGTACTGGTGGAGTTGCCTTTGTGGTAAAAAAAAAAAAGGTTAAAAAAAATTAAAATAAAAAATAAAAAAAATAAAATAGTGCTTTTATTTTGAAATTGAAATTACTATATGAAAGCCTAGTTGCTACAATATATTATTTTTCATTGAAAACTATTGTGCCCATAAAGCTGTTTACTAAGAAAGATGGCTTTTAGAGTAGTTGCATTACTGAAAGAGGAAAGAAAGAAAGGGTTTGCTTCATATATAACATTTTGATCTAGTTTCATGAGTGTGCATGCGTGCAGCCTCAGTAGTCACTTGTAACTTCTCAGGCTGCATTTTATATCTTTGCAAGAGTTGCCTACTTTATGTTAGTTACGCATATACGTAAGTGTATGCCTTTTGATATGTTTGCAAAAAAATTTGGGTTGCATTTATATTACTTGAGTTTAATTCGGCTTGTTCATTTACATGAATTTCTTAATGCGTGTGCTTGTATTAATTATCTCTTTCAATTGTGTAGGGTATGCTTCGGCCAGATTCCAGTTCCATTTTTGCATAGCCTTTAGTATATTACAGACAGAACTTGTTTTCTTACCGAAGAATTCACTACAACTATGGGGTGTCTAAAGCTGCAATCTAGAATCAAGGCAACTGAAGAAGAGGAACCTGAAGACTGTGACACTACCTATCCCAATAAAGCTGCTTTAGCATGCATGATTAATTCAGAAGTTGGTGCTGTGTTGGCAGTAATGAGGAGAAATGTAAGATGGGGGGGCCACTATATGTCCAGTGATGATCAACTTGAGCACTCTCTTATTCAGTCATTGAAGACATTGCGGAAGCAAATCTTTTCATGGCAGCATCAGTGGCACACCATCAACCCGACTGTGTATCTTCAACCATTTCTTGATGTGATTCGATCTGATGAAACTGGTGCACCAATCACGGGTGTTGCTTTGTCATCTGTTTACAAGATCTTAACTCTTGATGTGCTTGATCTAAATACTGTTAATGTTGAAGATGCTATGCACTTGGTAGTTGATGCCGTGACTAGCTGCCGATTTGAGGTGACTGATCCCGCATCAGAAGAAGTGGTACTGATGAAGATTCTTCAGGTTCTTCTGGCTTGTATGAAAAGTAAAGCATCAGTTATGTTGAGTAATCAGCATGTTTGCACTATAGTAAACACTTGTTTCCGTGTAGTTCATCAAGCAAGAACAAAAGGTGAGTTGTTGCAGCGGATAGCTCGCCACACCATGTATGAACTTTTTAGGTGTATTTTTGCACATCTTCCAGATGTTGACAACACTGAACATGCATTGGTTAATGGAGGCAGTGTTGTCAAACAGGAGGTATGTTGCATGCTCTTTTTTCCTATTTTGGGTGCTATATCTTCTCCCTGCTCATGCTTGTACTGGTTAATGCAGAGTCAGTTTTAGAGTATTTTTCTATATGAATATATAAAGGTATTGTTTTTTCTGCAGGTTGGCGGCCTAGATAATGATAATGGTTTTGGGAGCAGACAATTAGTGAATGGCAATGGCAGCTCTGAGTATGATGGTCAACCATCCTCTGGGAATCTTGCTTCTAGTGCTTCCACAGGTCTGATAGCGACTGGGATGGATGAAAATATTATTGGGGCTGGTAATGGGAAGGAAGCTGTTCCATATGATTTGCATCTCATGACGGAACCATATGGGGTCCCTTGCATGGTGGAGATTTTTCACTTTTTGTGTTCACTATTAAATGCTGTTGAGCATACAGGAATGGGCCCTAGATCCAATACTATATCATTTGATGAAGATGTGCCTCTTTTTGCCTTGGGTTTGATCAATTCAGCTATTGAATTGGGTGGGCCCTCTATTTGCCGACACCCAAGGTTATTGAGTTTGATACAGGATGAACTATTTCGTAATTTGATGCAATTTGGATTATCAATGAGTCCAATAATTCTTTCGATGGTATGTAGCATAGTGCTCAATTTATATCAGCATCTGCGTACTGAACTCAAACTTCAGCTTGAGGCTTTCTTTTCGTGTGTGATTTTGAGGCTCGCACAAAGCAGATATGGGGCTTCATATCAGCAACAGGAGGTCGCAATGGAGGCTCTTGTTGACTTCTGCAGGCAAAAAACTTTTATGGTGGAGATGTATGCTAACTTAGATTGTGACATAACTTGCAGTAATGTGTATGAAGACCTTGCTAATTTATTGTCAAAGAGTGCATTTCCAGTGAACTGCCCTTTGTCTACAATTCATATTCTTGCTTTGGATGGTCTGATTGCCGTGATTCAGGGAATGGCTGAGAGAGTAAGCAATGGATCGCTTAGCACAGAACCTGCTCCAGTGAATCTCGAGGAGTATAACCCGTTTTGGATGGTGAAGTGTGACAACTACGGTGATCCTAATTACTGGGTCCCTTTTGTTCGCCGAAGGAAGTACATTAAGAGAAGGTTGATGATTGGGGCCGATCACTTTAATCATGATCCAAAGAAAGGGCTGGAGTTTCTGCAAGGAACACACCTCTTGCCTGACAAACTTGATCCCCAAAGTGTGGCTTGCTTTTTCAGGTACACTGCTGGGTTAGATAAGAATCTTGTTGGGGATTTCCTTGGAAATCATGACGAGTTTTGTGTTCAAGTTCTTCATGAATTTGCTGGGACTTTTGATTTCCAAGACATGAATCTGGACACTGCATTGCGGTTGTTCTTGGAAACTTTCCGTCTGCCTGGAGAATCACAAAAGATACAAAGGGTGCTTGAGGCATTTTCGGAGAGATACTATGAGCACTCGTCACAGATTCTAGCTAACAAGGATGCTGCTCTCTTGTTATCCTATTCACTTATATTGCTCAACACAGATCAACACAATGTACAGGTTAAGAAAAAAATGACAGAAGAGGATTTTATCCGGAATAATAGGCACATCAATGGAGGCAATGATCTCCCTCGAGAATTTCTGTCAGAGTTGTACCACTCAATCTGCAAGAATGAGATACGCACAACCCCAGAACAAGGTGCTGGTTTTCCTAAAATGACCCCAAGCCGTTGGATTGATCTAATGCACAAATCCAAGAAAACCGCTCCATTCATTGTGGCTGATTCCAGAGCCTTACTTGACCATGATATGTTTGCAATAATGTCAGGTCCAACAATTGCTGCCATCTCAGTGGTATTTGATCATGCAGAACATGAAGATGTTTACCAAACATGTATCGATGGATTCTTAGCGCTTGCAAAGATTTCTGCATGCCATCATCTTGAAGATGTACTGGACGATCTGGTTGTGTCTCTCTGTAAGTTCACGACGCACTTGAATCCATCCACTGTTGAGGAACCTGTGCTAGCCTTTGGTGATGACACAAAAGCCAGGATGGCAACTGTGACAGTTTTCACCATTGCAAATAGGTATGGAGATTATATCCGCACAGGTTGGAGAAATATCCTGGATTGTTTCTTAAAATTGCACAAGCTTGGTCTTCTTCCTGCTTGTGTGGGAAGTGATGCAGCTGATGACTTGGAGCTCTCTGCTGACCCTGGCCATGGGAAGCCTCTTACAAATTCTCTATCTTCAGCCCACATGCAGTCCTCGGGTAATCCAAGGAAATCCTCTGGGCTGATGGGCCGGTTCAGTCAGCTCTTGTCTCTTGACACAGAGGAGCCAAGATTTCAACCTACTGAACAACAACTCGCTGCTCATCAGTGTGCCCTCCAGACAATACAAAAGTGCCACATTGACAGCATATTTACAGAGAGCAAGTTTCTACAAGCAGATTCTTTGTTGCAGCTTGCACGGGCAGTCATCTGGGCTGCAGGGCGACCCCAGAAAGGAAACAGCTCTCCCGAGGATGAAGACACTGCAGTTTTCTGCTTGGAGTTGCTGATTGCCATTACCTTGAACAACCGAGACAGGATTGTGCTTCTGTGGCAGGGTGTTTATGAGAACATAGCGAATATTGTTCAATCTACTGTTATGCCTTGTGCCCTGGTGGAGAAGGCTGTATTTGGACTCCTTCGAATTTGCCAGCGATTGCTTCCCTATAAAGAGGACCTGGCAGATGAGCTTTTGAGGTCACTGCAACTGGTTTTGAAGCTGGATGCCCGGGTTGCTGATGCATACTGCGAGCAAATCACACAGGAAATCAGTCGCCTCGTGAAAGCAAATGCCACACACATTAGATCCCCAATGGGTTGGCGCACTATTACATCCCTACTTTCCATCACAGCTCGGCACCCGGAAGCTTCTGAAGCAGGATTTGATGCGCTATTGTTCATCATGGCTGATGGTGTCCACTTGTTGCCAGCCAATTATGTTCTCTGCTTAGATGCGTCAAGGCAGTTTGCTGAGTCTCGTGTTGGACAGGTAGAGCGGTCTGTGCGCGCACTTGATCTTATGGCTGATTCTGTTTCTTGTTTATCACGGTGGGCTCATGAGACTAAGGAAGCTATGGAGGAGGAGGATGCAGCAAAATTGTCTCAGGATGTAGGGGAGATGTGGCTGAGACTTATACAGGGATTGAGAAAAGTTTGTTTGGACCAGAGAGAAGAAGTTAGGAACCATGCTCTCCTATCATTGCAAAGGTGCTTGACAGGAGTGGATGGGGTCCACCTTCCACACAGTCTCTTGTTGCAATGTTTTGATTTAGTTATCTTCACGATGCTTGATGACTTGCATGACATTGCACAGGGACACTCCCAAAAAGACTACCGAAACATGGAAGGCACACTTATCCTTGCTATGAAACTCCTGTCTAAAGTGTTTTTACAGTTACTTCATGATCTCTCACAGTTGACGACCTTTTGCAAATTATGGTTGGGTGTTCTTAGCTGGATGGACAAATACATGAAGGTGAAAGTCAGAGGAAAAAGAAGCGATAAGCTTCAGGAACTAGTCCCTGAGCTTCTAAAAAACACCTTGCTTGTAATGAAGACAAGGGGAGTGCTTGTGCAGAGGAGTGCCCTAGGTGGAGATAGCTTGTGGGAACTGACATGGTTACATGTGAATAACATTACTCCATCTTTGCAATCTGAGGTGTTCCCAGAACAAGATTCGGATCAGTCACAGCAAAAACTGGGCAATACTGGGGGAAGTCTGGTATCTGATGAAATGGGTTGTGTTCCTTCAAATGAAAAAGTGGCTTCAGAGAGTACTCCTACATGAGGCTAACAGATTGTACAGATTCTTGACAACGGAATTGGTCTTGTTAATGTATGCTATATAACACGCATTGCCATGAGAGATGACTTGATATTATAGGCAGTATCGTGCGTTCAGATATTGGAATTTTCTGGTTAGACTGATAAAGACCACCAAATCTCAATATTGTTGGAGCTGCAAGATGTGATTGGTGCAATGGAAAGAGGACTGCAAGATGCGAGCTGACGTAAAAAAGGGGAACCGATAGAGTGAGAAAGCTTCTTCAGGATCTAGACAGAGCTGGCCAAATTGTAATTGAAGTATTAAACTTCGACTTTTCTCTGGGTGGATTATTGGTTGTTACATCACATTTTACTATTTAGTGGTTAATACATTGTCTGTGATGATCTTGAAATATTTCTTGTCTTGGGCCTTTGAAAATCTGAAATCTTTCCATCGGGTTATTGCATTTGTTGAATCGTTAAATCCATGGACTGTTTAGCCCCTTTCTCTCACACGGGTAGAGTTCTCGCACGCCGACGCTGTCCTTTGCCTTCCGCTGTTGCCCTCATCAGGTAACAGTAACACCCGTCTCTCTCTCTCAATCTAGGGCTTTGCTAATAGACATCTTCTTCACATACCATGATGTAGAATATCCTTGTTCTTGTCTTTGCAAGTATGAGATCCTTACATAGACACTCCTTTAATAAGGCGCTGGCAGGTTCTCTTTGTGAGGACGCTAAATGGAAACTGAAGATATGGGAGGATGGAACTTCTCGGATGGATGCCCTGTCCGAAGTTTGGAAGCAATGGAAGAAATTTCACAATTTTTTTGGTTTAGTCCTCAACCCCAGCAAACTGAATCTAGGCTGCAAATTTTTGTAGAGAAAAATTTCACAATTTCATTCAAATTTGTAATTGTGATTGGGCTTTCCTATCCTACAAAAAGTTCTCATCAATGGAGCTATTTTCATTCTAATCAATTGTGTTTTATTATTTTATTATTTTGCTATTTTTTACACCAGACCAATTCTGATTTCTGAGAGAATTCGATATTATGTAGAATTTTAAAGGCATCTCACCTCTCTACATGATTAACTACCAAGCAGTTGCTGCACGAAATTTTTTTAAAAAAATTATATATTAGTATTTATTGCATGAGTAAAATCTTATGGAGTTTGTATCAATGTACCTTAGCTTACCTGCATGTCCAAATTATGCTACATTGGAAATCCACAAGGTAAAACTAGATTGCTCGTGGTATCTAATTTTCTTTTGAAGAAATTGTAATTATTTTCATTTGGGAGTGGAAAATGAGATAGATAGAGCAAGGACACCATAAATGAGTTTGTTGTTAATCTTTCTTGATGATTTTATCGGATATGGTTTCCTTAATCGAAGCCTCTAGTCTAGGGGTTTGGACATACCCCTACGATCAAATGGAGAAGTTAGCTGGGGACCTCCGAGCATAATTCATAGCAATTAGAAAGAAATAATTGAGAACAATCTATTCATATATAGACTTCTGAACAATAATGTTAGGGATTGGGTATTCCCAAGATAATATACAGGTTATCAATCTATCATTCATTGTTTGGGTATTTCGGGAAGTTGCCAATGTAGCTGAACCTTTTCTGCATTTTTAAATTTTACCTATATAAATGAAATGATTTGTGTGTATTTTGACCAAACCTAGTGTAAATACACTAACTTATAGGGATCCATTCTCTCATGTAAATTTCTATTTGTCAGAGCTAGCCAAAGCCATCACACATCCCCTTTTCGAAATTACCATTACGATTGCCATTGTAATTATTGCTGTTTTTAGGTCTCTATATTCCCATTGTTATTTGTTTCATTCTGTCTTTATTTTTTGGTTTCGGAAAAACTATTATGAAGATTGCGTTGTTATATAGGCATGCACATGTCTATTTGTCAAAGCCCAGTGAATTTTGCCACTTTGTTTCTAGTCTTGTATTACTTTGAATGTGCTCAACTTGGTTGTGTCATGATATGGTTGATTGCTGGTTCGTTGCAGCACATTTGGAGACCAGTAGCGAATAAAAAATGACATTAAAATACATCTGGACTTGAGGCTTGGCGATCCGAGTGGAAGGTTGTGGCCCCTAAATGTTGTTGTTTGAGAGGATGGTTGGATTGCCGTCACCAGTGGGTGGATTAATTTCCCGAAGGAAATGAAACTGAAGTTGCGAGACAAGTGCTTGTTCGAGTTTGTCATCAGAGGAAGAATTATCAAAGAAATGCGAGTGCAAATTTCCTGAAAAAAGGCTAGAACTCAGAAATACTCAAATACAGTAGCTGTGGGAGAAGTAGCCTAATGCCTTAAACATGAACTGCAGTCTCTCTCTCTCTCTCTCTCTCTCTCTATATGACCTAAATGATGTTTTGCATGGTAATTGGTAGGAATAGGAAGGTATTGACTATTGAGAGCTTTTGTTACTAGTTCTGCATTCATGTTATGGCAAGTTGGCTGTCACTACATATTGTTCATGTTATATTGGCCAAATTGTAATTGAAGTATTAAACTTTTCAACTTTTCTCTGGGTGGAATGTTGGTTGTTACATTGAAATTAGTGGTGAATAAATTGTCTGTGATGATCCTGAAATATATTTGTCTTTGTGTCTTTGAAAATCTGAATTCTTGCTGTCGGGTTATTGCATTTGTTGAATCGTGAATACTATGGACTGTAATCTTTCCTTGACACTAGATTAGTACTTTCATGAATCATTGCCTTCTCCAGCTCTAAGAACTTCCAACGTCTCACTTTCTTAGCACAACGCCTTATTTGTAGCAGAAATTAACATCTTCAATCCCATGATCCTAAATCACCAAGCAGCCATCACAATTAACTTTGAATATGCTCATGTGGTGACTATATTGATGCTCTTTGTATGACAGGCAATTGTTTTATTCTATACTCCTAAAACCAAATCGTAGCCCTCCATCGTGCAGCAGAGCTACACCTGCCGCTATTCACGTATCTTTTCACAATTCCTCTGTGTGCGGCGTTGTTTTTTTTTTCTTCTAATTTTCATATTTCTGGGCCAACATTCCTTTTATGGGATGGAATACAATATAATTCAGATTTTTTTTTTAAGAATTATATTATGAAAATTTAGTAAGAAAAATGGAAACGAAAAAAATATATATACGAGAATATGTAGGTACAATACGAAATTTAATAAAAAGTTTAGGATAAAAAAAATGTGCAAATATGTACTTTGTTATTTCATTTAGTATATTATCATTAATCATAATTTTTATCTTGTTTTATTTAAATTTCTTATATATATATATATATATATATATACACACTAGTTGGTGCCCACGTGCGTTGCACGTGGCTAATTTTCTGCGATTTTGATTACAAAAAAGGGGAAATTAGCAATAACCTCTATCAGGGGATTGCTATTAACAAAAAACCCACCGTAAGAAGTTTTAACTCTAAAACCCCTTTTTTTAAAGATTCTTTAAACAAAAGGAAATATTTTTAAAAAAATACCCATTTTAACCTTTTATATTTACAAACCGAATAATGGGTTTTATATTTACAAACTGATTTGAGAGAGAGAGAGAGAGAGAGAGAGAGAGAGGGGGAAGGAGGGAGAGGAGCAGCGATCAAGCTCATCGTCTCTGGTGGTCGAGGCTTAACGGTGATCGTCTTCGGTGGTTATGGCTCGATGGTCAAGGATTCGGGAGTGAGGAATCGACGGCGGAGAGGAACGGGATCAAGCTCCAACCATCAGATCGGACTGGTTGTTGATGGCGACGGGGATGCGGCGGGGCTGGTGGTGAGTCGCCGTTGTCGTTGTCGGCGGCAACCGGAAAAACCTGGTGGTCGAGGCTCAACGAGGATCTGGTAGTGAGGAATCGACGGCAGAGAGGAGCGGGATAAAGCTCCGACCACCAGATCGGACTGGTTGTTGATGGCGACGAGGATGCAGCGGGGTTGGTGGTGAGTCGCTGTTGTAATTGTCGACGGCAACCGGAAAAACCAGATCTGGTTTTTTTTTTTTTTTTTGGTTTGACAGTTGGTTTGAAGGGAAAAGGATTGTGTTTTTTATTTGGGTTTTTATTTTGTTGCATGATGATGGAGATATTACGGTGAGGATGGTGTGGGTTTGCTAGAGTTTGATGATGGTGGTTTTGGTGGTTATCAGCAGGTTTGGGGGTTTATGGCAGGGTTCACAGTGGTTGGTTTGGTGTGGTAAATGGACGGTGGTTGTCACGACCCAAATTAATTAAGCCGTAATCAATAATAATAAAACAAGCCTTTTTCTTTAATAAATCCTTTGATAAAACATGGATGACACGTGTTAAAATCTCAACCATTTTAAAAATTTTCGGCATGACCCATCTGTAGATAGGATATACCATCGTGAAAACCTGTTATAAAAATCCATACATAAAAATTTCCTGTCATCCATGGAAGTGGTATCATCCCATGCATCGCATTCCACGTATATACAACATTAAATAATTACAATTACAACCCCAATTAAATTTACATTTACACTAACCCAATAGAAACCCAATTAATTACATATTCCTTCTCATGAAAAATACATTCATTAATCCTATGAAAATATATTAATAAATCCCAAGAAAGCGTGCCTCCGCATAACTTCGTATCCTGTAATACTGAAAAACAATTAAAATAATAGGCGTGAGTCCGACGACTCAGTAGATACAATTTGACATAGTAAACTAAAGCAATGATATAAATAAACCCATTATATCATTTAAAGCAAAATATACTAACCAAGTATATTACAAATCCCAAAATAAGTTATAACTCATAATTTAAAATAAATAATGCATAATGGCCAATGCATGTGACCCATGTCCAATTTACATTAAATCTATTTATTACCAACCACTCCCGCAGGAGTCTTCGCGCGGAAACGGAGGATTTAAACCCAACCTCCAAGAGGACAACACAAGGGTTCCTACCTGGAACCGGAAAGTAGCCTCTGATTCGGGAACACAAGGGTTCCTACCTGGAACCGGAAAGTACCCCAGAACCAAAGGAATAGAAAACACCGCAAAGTCTCATTGACTGCAAGTAGTCCAGTTCCAATGATCCCTTTTATGCAATACTTTTACCCAGTATTCATTAAGTCCATTTAATGCATGATTATGCCCAACATGCAGTGCGATAAACTATAAAATGATTTTTAACCAAAATCATCTCCCAAAATATACCACATAAACCATAGTGGAAAATAAGCACATAATTATACCAATTTATGTTAACAACATAAATATCCATAAAATCTATACAATTATATTCCATAGAAAGTATAAAACAAACCAACTCGTTAATAAACGTAATTTCCAATTTACGTTATCAAATACCCAGATTTCCATTCGAGATTTATTCCATAAATCATTTATATACGTATTCTAGGCCCAAGAATACTAAATACTATGATAATATATATACCATATTATCATGTCAATAGTTTAAACCTATGTAAATTGTACCTACCTCAACCGAATGCGTAGAAAAATGTAACCTTTGATGTTGTGGGTATGAACTCCAAGCCCTAG
The DNA here is from genome assembly GCA_039720395.1 of Liquidambar formosana. Taxonomy (NCBI): domain Eukaryota; kingdom Viridiplantae; phylum Streptophyta; class Magnoliopsida; order Saxifragales; family Altingiaceae; genus Liquidambar; species Liquidambar formosana. Next base: position 38,961,836 of record CM077824.1, on the reverse strand, counting down.
GATGCAAATGCACGCTCCCAATCCGAGCCCTAGCTCCCAAATGACTTGGTTAATGAAAATAATGGAGGTCGCAACTCCAAATCACCACCAAAGCTCCCCAATATGCATGAATAACCCAAAAACGTAAGAATGCGACGATAACCCAAAATAAATTACAAACCCTAACTCCAAAATGTGAGAAAATACCTCTAGAATGCAAAAGAGTTGGTGAGGATGACAATCCATGCCAACACCCATGAAAATCCAAGCTCAAATCACCGTGAACAAGCTCCAAGCTCCACCAAGAGGTTGGAGAATATGAATCCAACCATAATAATGCATTCCCAAGCCTCAAAGAGAGAGAAAAACCTAAATCCACCACCATACACGCGTAGATCGGGCTAAAATACGCTAGATCTGAGCTTGCCGGCGTCGGATCGAGGTCGCCGTGCTCTGGTGAGACGCCGTCGAGCCTCCGCCCCCTCTTCTCCTTCTCTCCCTCTCTCTCTCTCTCTCTCTCCATGCTCAAAAAGACCAGATTTTGGTCTAAAATTGTGTAGGATGGGTTTTTATAAGGGGTGAGGGGCATTTGCGTCATTTTACGCAAAAAAATTTGCAAAATCCGCGATGCACGATCGATCGTGGTCTGAGGGCACGATCGATCGTGAAAAACAGAAGCAAAATCATGTTTCTGGGACACCCACGATCGATCGTCCCCAAGGCACGATCGATCGTCCCTTGCTGAAAATGCCCAGTAACTCAGGCAATTGTGTATAAACTCACACAGTACACATCCCTGCCTTATTTTCATTAAAAACATTTAAGTAATCTTCTCCATTATTTTCTTCTTCCTTTTACTTTAAGTTATTTAATGAAAATAAGCAAATAACCCCCCCATTTGAATCCAAATAAAATATCAAAAAAAATCAAATACCCAATATATCAAAATATCATTTCCAAGTTTTAGTACAAAATCCGTCGCCCGACAGATTTTCCGAAAACAAACATGCGTGGAACCCAATCCGAACATGCTAATAAAATCCCATAAAATCACCAATGTCTTATAATATTATAAACTCCCATTACCGCCAAAAATTATCTTTCAAAACTAAGATTTATGAAAATTCACTTTTTCCCAACACTTAGCCAAATTTCAGCAATTTAAACCCTTGAGTTGCAAATAAGGCTAAACGCACCCGAAAGATGCTCAATGCACCAAAACAAGCATCCAAACACATCCAACATCATAATATCATACACATGCATTACCCATACATGAAATCATTCGAAAAATCAAGGGATTAACTACGTTAACCATAGATTAAACCCTTGATACCCTATTTAAAAATTACGGGTATTACAGTGGTGGGTGGTGGATTGAGGGTTGTAATGTTATTATGTGGTATAGGTACACAATAGTAAATTGATACTATTGTATGTGTAATTTTTTCAAATCACACAACAGTAAATTGATACTATTGTATGTGTAATTTTTTCAAATCATACAACAGTAAATTGTTACTATTGTATGTGTAAATTTTTCAAAGCACACAACAGTAAACTCTTACTATTGTCTGTGTAAATTTTTTAAAGCATACAATAGGAAACTGTTACTATTTGTCTGTGTAATTTTTTCAAAGTAGACAACAGTAAACTGCTACTATTGTTTGTGTAAATTTTACAAAGCACACACCGATAAACTGTTTACCGTCACCATGGTTGTCAATGGCAAGATAGAGAAGGTAGATCGAGCGGAAGGGGGAAGGAGAAGATGAGTTGTTGCAAATCTGGAAACCAAATCTGGTGATAGCACAATAAAAGGTAGATTAAGACCCTTTTTTCTTTTCTCCTAGCCTGTTCGTTGCAAATCTGAAACCAACAAATATTGTGGTGTTTTGGACAGCCACTTCATAGTTGCTAGAATCACATATGTAGCTTGATTGGCAATGGCTAAAAATGGGATGCGATGAAACCACAATAGAGAAGGAGAGAACGTGGGAAAGTGGGGAAAAAATGGCCCAGTTTGTAATTTGATTTAAATTGTAAAACAGGGGTATTTTTGTCACTATGGGGTCAAAAGGGGTTTTTACAAAACTGTTTTTCATTTAGGGCCTATTGTAAAAGTATTCTTATACTTAGGGGTTATGGCCAAAAATGCCTAAAAAAAAATCTAGAAATTTAATTAAAATTTTTAATATAGAATTATAATTTAGTTTTTGGAATCATATTTGGACTCAATTATCCTAGCCCGTTTGATTTTCATGGACACTTTCATCATTTGGTAAGAGTATCATAGCTATAAAAGGGTTTTTAGATTTTTTTTTTTTTGAATAAATGCATTTTCGTGGGGTTGCTAACATGAAAAAATTCTTGTAATTCCAATAAGATGAACATCAATATTTCAAACTTGTGTGTTCGAAAAATCTCCAATAACTACCACTGCCAGATTGTGTAGACAGTACAACTACCCATAAAATTTTTTTACGATATTAAGATAAACAATTTGAATTACCTTTTCTAATCCAATTGGTAACCGCAATCACCCAAGGGTTTTTTAAAAATACAAGAACTGATACGACATAATTCAGAAAAATTCTGAGCTCATGGATCCTCCCAATCATTTTGCAAAACTATAAAAATTGTACTTGAGCTCATAAACATTAATGTAACACCATTATCAGAGATTTACAACCAATCAATGTTGGTAAATTGCTTCGCTGTCAAATACAGTACAATACTCATACTACCAGATAACAAGTGAAGTGTTATAAATTGATACTGCTTATCAGAAATGATAGCACAAAAAACTCTTCAGCCTTTGCGTGCAATGTTGAAGTTACTATAACAGAAATAGTTGTTGCTTCTATTTAGTTCTTGTTAACTCCATATGCAACAAAACCAAACTGCGTCCAAGTAATATCATTTTCCAAGCGCAAACTACAATGTTAGGAATCCAGGGAAAGCTTCAGGTTTGAAACTACGAAGAATAAGCACCAAAATTTTAAAAAATTTCATGGACAACATGTTTATATGAGTGACTTCATAAGTTAACATCATTTGAATTTTATTTTTTCTTTTTAAATTAGACTAGGACTCTTAAACAAAATTTATTTTTCTTTGATTTTTATTTCAAAATAGAACCTGACTTGATTTACACAAAAGTTTTGATAAAGTAAAATTTCAAAGGAAATATTTCAACATTAAACCCATTCAGGCATTTTGTCAAACATTGTCTTTGCTAAATTGCCAATAGCTTGAATAATATCTTCATCGTCTAACTTCACTATACATTATAATGCACATCATACAACAAATAAGAATTAAAATACGTATTCTAAAACTCAGTTTTGATCATAATGTATGGGCAGTGGAAAAGAGTCGAAGAATGAAAAAAGCATCCAAATAAAAATAGGAATTGGGGACATGTTAACCAAATAAACTTACATATTCGTGTGGCTCTATGCACCAAATTCGAATTGTTTGAGCCACGAAACCTATACAATTTAAAGTCACTGAATGTTGTAATTAGTCGATGTAAAACTATGGAACACAATAAAAAAAGCTAGGGTTTCACGTTGGATTTGAATTAACTTGTAAGATAGATAACCTTCTTTTAGTGACCTTGATATTCTCTGCTTTGGAGACTCTCGAACGACATCGATTATGCCATCTTTGTAACCTAAAAAAATAAAAGGCAGGACAGATTATGTCTATTCTGTAGACTTCTTCTGGAGATTATGCCTGACTGAAAAGAAAAAAGGATGAAAGGAGCAACAAATATCAATATATTGAGAACAGAAGAAAGGACATCCTGTAATTGTTTATACTCTATATTATGGAGTATAAAGGGGAAGACGAAAGGAGGAATGAGTAGAGCAATGGTTCGGAGAAAGATAATGTTTAGAGCAAACGTTTGGAGAAAGCATTAAGTGTTTTAGAATATATTAAAGTATATGTTTTAGAATTATAGTTTCCATATTCCTATATATTTCTATTTATTATATAGGGATTATAGTTTCCGTTCCTTTGAATTCCTATTTGTGTTTTATATATTAAGGTATGTGTTTTAGAATTATAGTTTTCATATTACTATATTTCCTATATATGTAGAAGGTTGAGTAGTTGTGTATTTAAAAATTAAAATAAGGGTATATTAGTTAATCAAAAGTTTTTCTTACATTCATCTTTTTATAGGTAGTATAGATATATATATATATATATAATTCCTTTTTTATGATATTAACCTAACTTAACTTTACGTTAGGTCAACTTTCAAAACTCTATATCTTATTTTCATTTTTCAAAACCAATCGTTGGATTAGATTTACTTCATGTGAAGGTCATGCATACCAAAAATCAAACTGATCTGACGACTGTCATTGATTAAAAAAATGTAATTTTTGGATTGAATAACAATCAATCTCAGATCAACTTGATTTGTGGTATGTATCACCTATATGATAAGGTTATCTAATCCAACGGTTGGTTTTATAAAATATGAATCACATGTATAGTTTTGGAGGGTAACCTAACACAAAGTTAGGTTAAGTTAACCTCATAAGAAGGGGAATAATATATATATATATATATAGGATAATGATCAGGTAAATACGTGCAAATATAACTTATATCAATACTCGCATTGAGACTTATGTATTGTGCATTAGTGAGATATGAAGGACATTGGACCAATGCAAGGGGTACTACCTCTAATGTATAATGTTGATATAACTTCTATCAACACGTGCTGATAAGAACATAACCGTATATATATATATATATATATATTTTTTTTTTTTTTTTTTTTGGGTTAGAAAATTCTTATAAAATATTGTTAACAAATCAATTACATTAAAAATAATATTTTGGACATGAAACCTTCTTTTTTAAACTCATTTGCTTGGACTGAAGGAGAAATTTTGTTCTAAGTTCTAATATGTGTCATATGAAATATGATTTGTATAGCAAAAAAGTAGATCTAATCATGGGTATAGAGTTCAAATCTCCGCTTCTTTAGTATCGGATATACAAATTTACGAGTAGTTTGTATATCATGAAGGATTAGTATAAGTCTAATGCTTTGGGATACCCTTGTTTAATAAAAAAAATTAAATGAAGATAAAAGATTAAATGAAAAGCTCGGAAATTAGGCCTTGACTTCACAAAATAAATTTTTTGGGAGTTAAATTTGGACTCTGTACATTAAAAATTACATATATATATATATATATATATATACACATACATTATACGAGTATTTAGTAAGTAGGTAGAGAAGTATAGTATGATATGATATGACATGAGATGATCTTATGATATGGTGGTATGATTTTCGCCCATTTCGGGAAGAACCGTGGAACAGACCGCGATCTCTCTTTCTTGCTGGAGCCCAAACCTCGGGAACTCGTCGGCAGAGGTCAGGTCAGTCGGGTCACCAATATCAGCCCACCTAGCCGTCGATCGTCGCCCTATCTCGCCGGGTTCCAACGATCTTGCCGGAGCTCCACGATCTCGCTTGAAAACTCGCCGTCGTTCGTACTGGTACACACTTCTCTCGTCCTCTTTGACTCTTTGGTCTCTCTCTCGTCCTCTCTCACTCTTTGATCCTCACTTTCTCTCTGGTTTTGTGCCAAATTTTTCTTCTGTTCGTTTTCCTATGATCATGGATTTATACATTTTCATTTTTTTAGGGATTTCTCTTTTTGAAGATATCAGTGTGTAACTATTTGTATGTGTAGGGTTTTGATGCATCATTTTGGCAGGGTCTCTATCTTGCTGTCTCTGTCTCTCCCTCTGCGACGTTGTATGTAGGGGTTAGGGTTTCATTTTTTTGTAGGATTTCAGTTTATGATGCATTTCTGTGTATTGGTAGTTATTGTTTGTGTTATTTCATTATTACTGATTTTTTTTTATTTTTTTTGGTGGGGTTTTGAACACCCTCATTTCTCTCCATTTCTTTTCTTTTCTCTCTTCATTAAGCTCACAAACAAGGGAAAGTAGACCCCCTCCACTCCATTTCTGTTTTCTTCTCCAAATCACTCCATCCAAAACGATAACATTTTTCACTTTACTTTCAGAGTTTCAGATGAACAATATAAAAATTTTCCTGTTTGCATTACATTATACAAACTTACCAGTGGGTAGTGAGGCAGTTGTGGAATTGGCATATAACATGCCTTTAGTTGGGTTAATTTTTCCTTGAACTTTGCTTACGAGTCACACCTTGGATCCACGAAGGTAAGTCACTCCTCTCGATCTGACGTTCTGCAACACAATCATCTCCCTCGAGCTCTCCAATTCCCGGCTTACTTCATATTCCGTGGTTACAATCTCTGTGGTTTTGACAAAATCCCCTTCTGTAAATTTTTTTTCTTCCGTTTGGTTACTTAGAAAATGTAGGTAAGGGAGAGGACAATATGAGTTTGAAAATTTGATGTTTCATGTTGTTTTTAGTTCCTCAAGAAAATGAAAAATTGACCTCAAATAAGCCAAAACGTTGCTTTAATGGCATTGGTGGAAAAGGTGGTTGGGAGGTGAGGTTGGAGGTGGTGGTTGGAGTTAGTTGTGATGTGGTGGCAGGGGTGTTGACAGTAAAGGGTGCCTGGTGGTGGTATCATGGTGGAGTACTGGTGGTGTTGCCTTCCCGGAATTGTGGTTTTTTTTTTTTGGTGGTAGTGTTTTTATTTCAAAATTAAAATTACTATATGAAAGCTTAGTTGGTACAGAAGACTATTTTTCATTGAAAACTATTGTGCCCATAAGGCCATTAGGCTTCATTACTGAAAGAGGAAAGAAGGGCTTGCTTTATATATAAAATTTTGAGCCATTTTCATGTTTTTGCATGCCTGCAGCCTCAGTAGTCATTTGTAACTTCTCAGGCTCTTTTTATATGTTTGCAAGAGTTGCCTACTTTATGTTAGTTACACATATACGTGTATGCCTTTTGATATGTTTGCAAAATTTCTTGGGTTGCGTTTATATTACTTCTTGAGTTCTTGAGTTTAATTCGGCTTGTTAATTTACATGAATTTCTTAATGGGTTTTCTTGTATTAATTATCTCTTTCAATTGTGTAGGGTATACTTTGGCCAGGTGCCAATTCCATTTTTGCATAGCTGTTGGTAAATTGCAGACAGAACTCATTTTCTCACCAAAGAATTCCGTACAACTATGGGGCGTCTAAAGCTGCAATCTGGAATCAAGGCAATTGAAGAAGAAGAACCTGAAGACTGTGACACTACCTATTCCAATAAAGCTGCTTTGGCATGCATGATTAATTCAGAAGTTGGTGCTGTGTTGGCTGTAATGAGGAGAAATGTAAGATGGGGGGGCCGTTATATGTCAGGTGACGATCAACTTGAGCACTCTCTTATTCAGTCATTGAAGACATTGCGGAAGCAAATCTTTTCATGGCAGCATCAGTGGCACACCATCAACCCGACTGTGTATCTTCAACCATTTCTTGATGTGATTCGATCTGATGAAACTGGTGCACCGATCACAGGCGTTGCTTTGTCATCTGTTTACAAGATCTTAACTCTTGATTTGCTTGACCTAAATACTGTTAATGTTGAAGATGCTATGCACTTGGTAGTTGATGCTGTGACTAGCTGCCGATTTGAGGTGACTGATCCCGCATCAGAAGAAGTGGTACTGATGAAGATCCTTCAGGTTCTTCTGGCTTGTATGAAAAGTAAAGCATCAGTTATGTTGAGTAATCAGCATGTTTGCACTATAGTGAACACTTGTTTCCGTGTAGTTCATCAAGCAGGAACAAAAGGTGAGTTGTTGCAGCGAATAGCTCGACAAACAATGTATGAACTTGTTAGGTGTATTTTTGCACATCTTCCAGATGTTGACAACACTGAACATGCATTGGTTAATGGAGGCAGTGCTGTCAAACAGGAGGTATGTTGCATTCTCTTTTTTCCTATTGTGGGTGCTATATCTTCTCCCTGCTCATGCTCCTGTTGGTTAATGCAGAGTCTGTTTTAGAGTATTTTCTTTATGAATATATAAAGGCATTGTTTTTTCTGCAGGTTGGCGGGCTAGATAATGATTATGCTTTTGGGAGTAAACAATTAGTGAATGGCAATAGCAGCTCTGAGTATGATGGTCAACCATCCTCTGGAAGTCTTGCTTCTAGTGCTTCCACAGGTCTAATAGCAACTGGGATGGATGAAAATATTATTGGGGCTGGTAACGGGAAGGAAGCTACTCCATATGATTTGCATCTCATGACGGAACCATATGGGGTCCCTTGCATGGTGGAGATTTTTCACTTTTTGTGTTCACTATTAAATGTTGTTGAGCATACGGGAATGGGTCCTAGATCCAATACTATAGCATTTGATGAAGATGTGCCACTTTTTGCCTTGGGTTTGATCAATTCAGCTATTGAATTGGGTGGGCCCTCTATTTGCCGACACCCAAGGTTATTGAGTTTGATACAGGATGAACTATTTCGTAATTTGATGCAATTTGGATTATCAATGAGTCCACTAATTCTTTCAATGGTATGTAGCATTGTGCTCAACTTATATCAGCATCTGCGTACTGAACTTAAACTTCAGCTCGAGGCTTTCTTTTCCTGTGTGATTTTGAGGCTCGCACAAAGCAGATATGGGGCTTCATATCAGCAACAGGAGGTCGCAATGGAGGCTCTTGTTGACTTCTGCAGGCAAAAAGCATTTATGGTGGAGATGTATGCTAACTTAGATTGTGACATAACTTGCAGTAATGTGTTTGAAGACCTTGCTAATTTATTGTCAAAGAGTGCATTTCCAGTGAACTGCCCTTTGTCTACAATGCATATTCTTGCTTTGGATGGTCTGATTGCCGTGATTCAGGGAATGGCTGAGAGAGTAAGCAATGGATCACTTAGTACAGAACATGCTCCAGTGAATCTCGAGGAGTATATCCCGTTTTGGATGGTGAAGTGTGACAATTATGGTGATCCTAATTACTGGGTCCCTTTTGTTCGCCGAAGGAAGTACATTAAGAGAAGGTTGATGATTGGGGCCGATCACTTTAATCGTGATCCAAAGAAAGGGCTGGAGTTTCTGCAAGGAACACACCTCTTGCCTGACAAACTTGATCCCCAAAGCGTGGCTTGCTTTTTTAGGTACACCGCTGGGTTAGATAAGAATCTTGTTGGGGATTTCCTTGGAAATCATGACGAGTTTTGTGTACAAGTTCTTCATGAATTTGCTTGGACTTTTGATTTCCAAGACATGAATCTGGATACTGCATTGCGGTTGTTCTTGGAAACTTTCCGTCTGCCTGGAGAGTCACAAAAGATACAAAGGGTGCTTGAGGCATTTTCGGAGAGATACTATGAGCAATCGCCACAGATTCTGGCTAACAAGGATGCTGGTCTCTTGTTGTCCTATTCGCTTATAATGCTCAACACAGATCAGCACAATGTACAGGTTAAGAAAAAGATGACTGAAGAGGATTTTATCCGGAATAATAGGCACATCAATGGAGGCAATGATCTCCCACGAGAATTTCTGTCAGAGTTGTACCACTCAATCTGCAAGAATGAGATACGCACAACCCCAGAGCAAGGTGCTGGTTTTCCTGAAATGACCCCAAGCCGTTGGATTGATCTAATGCACAAATCCAAGAAAACCGCTCCATTCATTGTGGCTGATTCCAGAGCCTTACTTGACCATGATATGTTTGCAATAATGTCAGGTCCAACAATTGCTGCCATCTCAGTGGTATTTGATCATGCAGAACATGAAGATGTTTACCAAACTTGTATCGATGGATTCTTAGCGGTTGCAAAGATTTCAGCATGCCATCATCTTGAAGATGTACTGGACGATCTCGTTGTGTCTCTCTGTAAGTTCACAACGCTTCTCAATCCATCATCTGTTGAGGAACCTGTGCTAGCCTTTGGCGATGACACAAAAGCCAGGATGGCAACTGTGACAGTTTTTACCATTGCAAATAGGTATGGAGATTATATCCGCACAGGGTGGAGAAATATCCTGGATTGTATCTTAAAATTGCACAAGCTTGGTCTTCTTCCTGCTCGTGTGGCAAGTGATGCAGCTGATGACTTGGAGCTCTCTGCTGACCCTGGCCATGGGAAGCCTCTTACAAATTCTCTATCGTCAGCCCATATGCAGTCCTTGGGTACTCCTAGGAGATCCTCTGGGCTGATGGGCCGGTTCAGTCAGCTATTGTCTCTTGACACAGAGGAGCCAAGATCACAACCTACTGAACAACAACTTGCTGCTCATCAGCGCACCCTCCAGACAATACAAAAGTGCCACATTGACAGCATATTTACAGAGAGCAAGTTTCTGCAAGCAGATTCTTTGTTGCAGCTTGCACGGGCACTCATCTGGGCTGCAGGGCGACCCCAGAAAGGAAACAGCTCTCCTGAGGATGAAGACACTGCAGTTTTCTGCCTGGAGTTACTGATTGCCATTACCTTGAACAACCGAGACAGGATTGTGCTTCTGTGGCAGGGTGTTTATGAGCATATAGCAAATATTGTTCAGTCTACTGTTATGCCATGTGCCCTGGTGGAGAAGGCTGTATTTGGACTCCTTCGTATTTGCCAGCGGCTGCTTCCCTATAAAGAGAACCTGGCAGACGAGCTTTTGAGGTCACTGCAACTGGTTTTGAAGCTGGATGCCCGGGTTGCTGATGCATACTGTGAGCAAATCACACAGGAAGTCAGTCGCCTTGTGAAAGCGAATGCCACACACATTAGATCCCCAATGGGTTGGCGCACAATTACATCCCTACTTTCCATCACGGCTCGGCACCCAGAAGCTTCTGAAGCAGGATTTGATGCGCTATTGTTCATCATGTCTGATGGTGTTCACTTGTTGCCAGCCAATTATGTTCTCTGCTTAGATGCGTCAAGGCAGTTTGCTGAGTCTCGTGTTGGACAGGCAGAGCGGTCTGTGCGTGCACTTGATCTTATGGCTGATTCTGTTTCTTGTTTATCACGGTGGGCCCATGAGACTAAGGAAGCTATGGGGGAGGAGGATGCAGCAAAATTGTCTCAGGATGTAGGGGAGATGTGGCTGAGACTTATACAGGGATTGAGAAAAGTTTGTTTGGACCAGAGAGAAGAAGTTAGGAACCATGCTCTCCTATCATTGCAAAGATGCTTGACAGGAGTGGATGGGGTCCACCTTCCACACAGTCTCTGGTTGCAATGTTTTGATTTAGTAATCTTCACGATGCTTGATGACTTGCATGACATTGCACAGGGGCACTCCCAAAAAGACTACCGAAACATGGAAGGCACACTTATCGTTGCTATGAAACTCCTGTCTAAAGTGTTTTTACAGTTACTTCATGACCTCTCACAGTTGACGACCTTTTGCAAATTATGGTTGGGTGTTCTTAGCCGGATGGAAAAATACATGAAGGTGAAAGTTAGAGGAAAAAGAAGCGAAAAGCTTCAGGAACTAGTCCCTGAGCTTCTAAAAAACACCTTGCTTGTAATGAAGACGAGGGGAGTGCTTGTGCAGAGGAGTGCCCTAGGTGGAGATAGCTTGTGGGAACTGACATGGTTACATGTGAATAATATTGCTCCATCTTTGCAATCTGAGGTGTTCCCAGAACAAGATTCGGATCAGCCACAGCAAAAACTGGCTGATACAGTGGGAAGTCCAGTATCTGATGAAATGGGTTGTGCTCCTTCAAATGAAAAAGTGGCTTCAGAGGATATTCCTACATGAGGCCAACAGATTGTACAGATTCTTGACAACAGAATTGGTCTTGTTAATGCGTGCTAGCATTGACGCGAGAGATGACTTGATATTATAGGCAGTATTGTGCGTTCAGATATTGGAATTTTCTGGTGAGACTGATAAGGACCACCAAATCTTTATATTGATGGAGCTGCAAGATGTGATTGGTGCAATGGAAAAAAGGACTGCAAGATGCGAGCTGGCGTAAAGAAGGGGACCAATAGAGTGGGAATGCTTCTTCAGGATCTAGACAGAGTGGACAGTTTCATGATTCTGCATATTCATCTTTACGCTGGTGTTCTTTTCATCTTTGCTTCCATGTAAGTTTGGTACATTGTATTATCATGATTAAAGGGTAGGGTTTTTGAGGGAGAGTTCTTTCTGTTCTACAATGGTGCCTCTGTAGGGAGTGGGGTTCATTTTTTTTCTTTTTTGTTTTGTTCAGTTCAAAAATATGAAGGGAAGAAAGTAGCTTATTTTCTGTCCCAAGAAGTAAGTAAAATGCTTTAATTTTGTATTGGCTTCCTCATATATGTACAGAACTCAACATTGCAGTCTCTTTTTTTTCTTTAGTCCTTTTTTACTCTGCATAAACTTGTGAGTGTGAATGTGTAATGGACAAGGTTAACAATTCTCCACAGGGCAGAAACCAATGAATTGCAAACTGGTAGCAAGTGAAGCTTTGCATGTGGTATCTTTTGTAAATGGTGGATCGTGACTATTTCTGCGCAATATCTCTCTTTACAGAATGTATTTAGTGAAATATTCCTTATATAGGAGCACCAGTGCCACTTTAATGTAATTCTGATTTTAAGGTTCTGTTTGGTTGGAAAGCATTTTCCTCCCTAATTTTTTATAACCAAACCAGAGATAAAATTTCCTCCCCAGTTGTAAACTCTTTCTTTCTCCAGTGTGAACCAAGGTGCTGGATTCTCTCCTCAAAATTCCAAGAGGGTGTTGCTAAATCTTTTGTGTTGGTAGGCCTAATGATCCAAGAGCCTTGCTAAATCTTTGGTGGCACCTGCATGTGCGTATACAGCATTACAACACTTGAGATATGCAACCAAGGTCTAATTATTCCATGCCGGTACTGCACTATGCCCGTTTCTCATATTCAACCCCACAAGTAATCAGTTTGGAAATGAGTGAATGCGAGAAACTTAAGAGGTAAACTGGTTAGCTGATTTCTAGAACATACGTCTCAAGAGCTGAAAGAACTTCGATCGACTTTTCATTCTCTTTTGGAGTTGGTTATACTTTGGGATAACTGACATAAAATGGATGATCATTATATATATCTATATCTATATCTATATCTATCTATCTATACTACCTATAAAAAGATGAATGCAAGAAAAACTTTTGATTGACTAATATACCCTTATTTTAATTTTTAAATACACAACTACCCACCCTTTTGCATATATAGGAAATATAATAATTCTAAAACACATACCTTAATATATTCTAAAACACATACCTTAATATATAAAACACAAATAGGAATTCAAAGTAAACGGAAACTATAATTCCTATATAATAAATAGAAATATATAGGAATATGAAAACTATAATTCTAAAACACATACCTTAATATATTCTAAAACACATATTTTAATATATAAAATACAAATAGGAATTCAAAAGAAACAGAAACTATAATTCCTATATAATAAATAAACAGTCACTTTCTCTATCAAGAGTAGCTGCAACTTCTCCCTTCTCTAGTTAACGGCGACTTCTTCCTTCTCTGGTTAACAACGACTTCTCCATTCTCTGGTAAGTTTTCTTTGCAAATTATAATATATATATATGGTTCTGTTAGAGAACTGCAAATTATAATATATATATATATATATGGTACTGTTAGAAAATAAATTTGATTTTTGATGAATTTATAAGTTAGATAGATAAATTTATAATCATAATAGGTACTGTAATTAAAGAAAGAAAAATCATTTGAAACGAAATACCCATAGCTCTGAGAAACCGTTTAGACTCATTAAACCGAAGAACAAAATACAATACATACCTCAAAAGTTCTAACCGAAACCCAAAAAAGATGTATGAAACCCAAAAAGGATGTACTCTGAATACATGAAAAACCCTTCAAAATTGATTTTCCATTGCAAGCATATCTAAACAAAAATACATAGATTAGTGAAAAAAAAAAAATAGAAACTAATATTATTTTAAAATATTCACGTGCAACGCACATATACTATATCTAGTATATATATATATATATAGCCTCCCTTTGGTAAACCAGTTACCTGATTTCTATTTATTTTTTTATTTTTTTTTCTTTAGGAGGAGGTGAAATTAGAATTCATCTAATCCACGAAAATAGTATAGAGGACAAAAAATCTTGACTCAGGAATTGGAGGTCACGAGTTCCAGTCTCCATTCCTTTCTTATCAAATGCATTGGCTTGTGAATTGTGATGGGCTTTTGCGTCACAACTTCAAGTACTAGTCTTTGGGCCATTGGCTGATACCCTAGTTGGGCCCCAAAAAATTAAAAATCGTGGACCCATCTTACGAGATGCCTAGTTTGGCCTCTTTGGGCCACTGGCTGATACCCTAGTTTGGTCCCCCAAAAAAAAAAAAAATTTAGGGACCCATCTTACGAGATGCCTAGTTTGGTTCCCCCCTAAAAAAAATGGGGAAATTAGCAAGAACCCCTATTAGGAGACTACTTTTAACCAAGACTCCACCATATGAGTTTTTAACTCCATAATCCCTTTTTTAAAAGTTTTTTTTTTTTTTTTTTTTTTTTTTTTTTTTTTGTGATAAGGTAAATAGCATTTTTAGTATACAATTTTTATCATTTTTTTTGACTTTTCAATATTGTTTATACCAGATTTTTAGGAAGGGCAGATTCCATGCAAGATGTGTAACGGTTGGGAAGGGGGGTTTCCATTCGTGGGAGATAAATCTTTGGAATATTGTCTCTCTCTCTTTAAGTTATTGTATTCTTCAATCGTCGGCAACTGTTGTCAAAGCTTGATGAAACTTTAATGGTGGTTTTGCTCAAAGTACCAATTCCAGCAACAACGATACAGTGAATGAAGTGTACTCAATCATCAATAGAGGATTTTTTTCATTATTTGGCTCTAGTTTAGAGTGTTCGGCAACCCTGGTTTTTTGTTTCCCATAGGTGATTCATTTTCTTTGAAACTTCATTGTTCTAATATGTTTTCAAATAGGTTTCAGATTTTTCCTGATTTCTTAGAATCATATCCCCATATTTTGTTTTCATTTTTTTCTTTTATGTTGTTTGTAGTTGATTTTTTATACAACTTGACAAATAGATTCAAACATTTTGAATTTTGCTGCATTTTTTTTGGTTTATTTGTTCTAATATGCTGATTTTTTCTATATTTTTTCCGATATAAGTGTAATTCAGTTTTATGTTGATGATAGTAGCACGATACTGTCATCAGTTTAGTTTATAATTATTTAACTTATGAATGGTAACATGATACTATTGGGATTATTTTACACATGCTAGTATGTATCTATATATATCTATATGGTTATATGATTTGATTTCTATATATATGCTGATTTTTTCTACATTTTTTCAATGTAAGTGTAAGTCAATCTTTTACTGATGCCAATAACACGATACTGTGATAATTCAGTTTTATGCTGATGATGGTAACACGATACTGTCATTAGTTTAGTTTATAATTATTTAACTTATGAATAGTAACACGATACTAGTAGGATAATTTTATGCATTTTAGTATATTTCTATATATATTTATATGGTTATATGGTTTGATTTCTATGTATATGCTGATTTTTTCTGCATTTTTTCAATGTAAGTGTAATTCAATTTTTTACTGATGACAATAACACGATATTGTCATCAGTTTAGTTTATGATTATTTAACTTATGGATAGTAGCACAATACAGTTAGGAATATTTTACACATACTAGTATGTTTCTTACCTATATGTTTATATGGTTTGATTTTTATGTATATAGTAAGTCATTTTCATTTCATACTTTTGGAATGTGATTTTGTGCTTTTGGAAGGTTGTTTTTTTATTGGGATTCTATTTTTATATAAATCGTCGAAAATTATGATACGTTTGTTAATAATATTCCTGATTTTGAGGTATGAAGAGTACAATGGCATGATTGTAAATACCTCCAGTAATAAAATGAGGGACTTTTTAACTCGTATGAGATTGAAAGGGATTTTTATAAAATTGATTCTTACATAGGGTCTATTATAAAAAGAGTCAACAATTCCAAAAAAATAAAAATGGGAACCCATCTTACGAGATGCACGTGATTACCTGCACGTCCATCTTGAAACGAATAATAAAAAAAAACAGCCGGCCGGCGGATACAGAGAAGGCCACTGTGGATACTGGTTCCCCGTATCTCTCATCATTCGTGTCTCGAAGTGGAGTTGGACACGCAAGAGTCCCCCCCGTGATAAAAGTCAAACGGATCGGATGATGTTGACTTTGACCCACCAGACGTGCTGTGGATGAAGGAATGAATTCTTCGAAAACTCTTCTTCAAGAGGGAAAAAGATCCTCTCCCATTTTGAAAACGACAACCGCGAAATAATCCAATCCCACCCACCGGCCACCGCCCACCTCCGCTCCAAAATCTTCTTCGATTATTTCAACATATATATTATATCGATATTCTTTTGGGTTAATTCCTGATGTGTCCTCGGTTGGTGAGAGCTATGTACTCCACAAGTGGGTGCACCAGATCCGCCGTGGACGCGGGGGAGCTGCGCCGATACGGTAAAAGTGGCGTCTTGATTGATGGGTCTTTATAGGACTTTACGGTTTCGTCGTCGTTTTGGATCCAAGCCTCTGCTTCCGAGAAATTTGGAAGCCATGAAGTAAGTCCTCGTTCACGTTTTTGTTTTTTTTGTTTTCCATTTTTCCCATGTTTTTCGTTTATGGGTTTGTTTGGATATTGTCATTTGCGTTCTCTTTGTATCGATTTGAAGGCTTAAATTGTTTAGTTTTTACTGTTTTTATTGACAAAGACTATGGAATTTCGAGGGTTTCGATAAGGTTCAAATTGCTATTAGATTTAGTTATTAAGGCGGAAAATTGCAATTTAGAAAGTTTGCTGAGGAGTGATGGTTTCTGTCACCCACCGTTTGGTTGCTCAGATAATGGAGGAACAGAAAAGAATGAAGTAATTTTGAATATTTTGTTTTATGTTGTTTTTGTTTTTCGAATAACGATATACCTTCGCAAGGTTATGGAATTTAAATGTCTTTTCTTTTCCTTGATTTGCTAGTAACCAATCAGGCATTAAAGATTTTTTGCCGGATTGATTGTTCTGTTTGGAAGAATGAAATAATATCTGTATACTAGATTGTAGTCTTGTAGGAATTGTTGTTGCTGCTGCTCATTGGCTTTTGTTTCTGCTTTCTAAGATTCAGTTTTGACTACTCATGTTAATTGCATTAGAACTTCAATATGAAATTTGCATTAAATGCTTAGACTTGGAGTTTATGGCATTGGAGTGATTATGCATTATTGCAGTTGCAAATTCATCCACTATCTCTCTCTCTCTCTCTCTCTCTCTCTATCTATCTATATATATATATATATATATATATATATATATATAATTTTATTCCCCTCCTAGAGTTCGGGAGAACTAGATAACTAATAGCTACAATGGTTTATATGATTTTTCGTTCAAATGATAGGCCTCACGGTTGGACACTGCCTTTACATCTTAATCATTGTGTCTTTTATCGTATTTTTGGGTAGACACGGACAACTTCACACTAGAGAAGGAATATTAGAGATACAAATATACAATATAAGAATTAGGAGGACAAGGTAAACTTTCTCTCAGGGGAACAATTTTTCCCCCCCTTTTTTTTTGTTTTTTGTTTTTTTTTTTTTTCTGGGAAACCTTTCCTTTAGCTGCCTAAGAAAAAAGCCCACATGATTGGTATCCCTTGCAGATCCAACTAAATTCCAGACTAACTTTTTGATGCTCTTTACACTTAAAGCTACTATTTCATCTTAAAGTGATCAAGTTACAGCTGAACATTTTAAATGGGATTTTGTTTATACATTTTTTCTTTTAGTGAGGATCCATATATTCAAACAGCTAAGATCTTTTTAGTGCTTGGGAGTGTTATTATTTTTCGTCATAGAACTTCTTTAATATGCTCTTATATCCACGAATGCTAACGTTGAAATTTAAGTTGCCCATGGCGTTAATATTAATGCTTATTCTATTCTGCCAGTTGTATCATCCTTTGCTTGATCAAACCAATGACCATTGAGATATCTATCCCATGCCATTTTCCCATTTCTGTAGTTTCTCTATTTAGAAGAGTTTGATTTTGTGCATTGACTTCGTATTCTGTACTCTGGCAATATATTTTTTCACAGAACTAGAAAGATTTTTGGGATTTCTCTCTCTCTCATTCTTATCAATATGGCCGCTATAATGGAACGTGCTGATGAGAATCTCCTCCCAGCTGTCTACAAAGAAGTCAGCGAAGCTTTCAGTGCTGGGCCATCTGATCTGGGGTACCTCACATTCATAAGGAACTTTGTGCAGGGTCTCGCATCACCCTTGGCAGGTGTATTAGTTATTACCTATGATCGCCCTACAGTTCTTGCAATGGGAACTTTGTGCTGGGCCTTATCAACTGCTGCAGTGGGTGCGAGCCATCAGTTTCTGCAAGTTGCAGTCTGGAGAGCAGTAAATGGCTTTGGACTGGCGATTGTAATACCAGCACTCCAGTCTTTCATAGCTGATAGCTATTTAGATGCTGTGAGGGGGACTGGATTTGGGTTGCTAAATGTTGTTGGAACTATAGGTGGCATAGGAGGTGGTGTTATGGCAACAGTTATGGCTGGTCAACGATTCTGGGGCATACAGGGATGGCGTTGTGCCTTCATTATGATGGCAACATTGAGTGCACTGATTGGGTTCCTTGTTTTTTTGTTTGTGATTGACCCAAGGAAAACAATTAAGACTACTCGTGATACTGGAGAAGATTCTGAAAGGTATTATTTGCTTTATTTATTTTCTTTAGATTCTTAATCTGTTTCAAATGTTCCACTTTCGTTGACATTCATTTGTCAAATCTTTTTCTAATTATCTGAACAAATGATAGCCTTGGTGGTAGTTAACTTTAGAACATTGTACCAATTGGCATTGTAAGTTTTGCCAGTGTGGCAACTCAGCTGCTCTTTTGTTGCAGGAATGATTTAATGGATAAGGGCAATTTTAGTTCAACATCAATTTGGATGGAGTCTTGGACAGCCATGAAAGCTGTTATAAAAGTGAAAACATTTCAGGTCATCGTCTTGCAGGGCATTGTTGGTTCACTACCATGGACTGCCATGGTTTTCTTCACGATGTGGTTTGAATTAATTGGTGAGATTTATGCAAATCACAAAGTGTTAACCAAGTTTATTAATTCGAAAATATGTTGGAATTGGAGATGACTTCCCACAACTGCATCAGTAGGCCCTCAGTTGGAATAAAATGCCACAATATTACTTTTGAGATACTCAAATTCCAATAATCTTAAAAATAAAGGGTAATTTAGGGTCTCTTTGGATAAAATTCTACTTCCTGTTTTTTACTTCCAAAAGTTAAAATTTCTTACTACCTCAACTTTAAAAAGTAACAATCAAAATTTTGTTCTATCAAAAATTTTCATTTCTTTACTTTTAAAAGTAAAAAAACAGGAAGTAGAAGCTAATCCAAACAGGCCCTTAGTTTTGCATGTACCTTTCACTTTTTCATATTATTATCCAACATAATTTGATTGAAAATGATATACCATATTTGAAATGCACTGGCAATCATAGTAGGACATAGCGATAATTATATTTTGGAGGTTGCATTCCCCTTTTACTTGTATGATGTATGATTTTTGCCGGTTCTGTTTGCAGGTTTTGATCATAATGGTGCAGCTGCCCTCCTTAGTATTTTTGCCACCGGATGTGCTATGGGGTCCCTGATTGGTGGACTAGTAGCAGATCGAATGTCACACATCTACCCTCACTCTGGCCGTGTCATGTGTGCGCAGTTCAGCGCCTTCATGGGCATCCCATTCTCGTGGTTCCTCCTTAAAGTGATCCCACAGTCGGTGAGCAGCTATTATACATTTGCTGCCACCCTCTTTCTGATGGGCTTAACCATCAGCTGGAATGGCACTGCTGTGAATGGCCCCATCTTTGCTGAGGTGGTCCCTGCTAAACACCGGACCATGATTTACGCATTTGATCGTGCTTTTGAAGGATCCTTCTCTTCTTTTGCTGCCCCCATGGTGGGAATTCTTTCAGAGAAGATATATGGCTATGACCCAAAATCTGTTGATCCAAATTCAGGGTCTGTACGGGAGGCCTTTGCACTATCGAGGGGGCTTTTTACAATGATGGCGGTTCCATTTGGTTTGTGTTGCTTGTTTTACACTCCATTGTATCTGATTTTCAGGCGGGATCGTGAAAGTGCTAGAATTGCTAGTTTGAAAGAGGCTGAGATGATGTAAGAAACCTTGTTTATGTTGGCTGTCGAGTAATAATTATCATGACGAACATGTTTTAAATTTCTAGGACTTTGATCTGAGGAAAAAGGACTTACATGCTGACGGGCCTGTGGCAATTTTGTGAAAAATTATATTTCTTTTTTTTTTCTTCCTCTGATCCTAACAGTTTTGCTGTAGTTAAGTCAGTTTGCATTGAAGACAGTTGGGATTCATTGATGGTCAAACCATTTTATTGAGTAATGTTGTACAATCTAACTTTTACAGTTTTACCAATTAGATGACCATCATCACTCCGTTTGCCTCGAAACTGTGCTTGGTCGTTGGCAATCAGAACTGGGCTGTTGTTAACTTTGTGTATGCAGTCAGCTTAGCTGATACGATATAAATGCTGGAATAAGAATAAATGCCCTTTACGGATTCAGCCCTGCTTTAGTAAAGCTGGAAAGAACGAAAACAGGGATGAGATCATGAGAAGTAAGCAAAGAATCTGTATGTACGACTCACAAAACTTGGATTCTAATGGAAGCAGGGATGCCATCTTAACATGGTAACATATTGGCAAAACTAGCATCAGGGAGCATGGTCCTTGTTCATCCTCGTTGGCATTGGACTTTCTATTGTGTAAATCTTGTAGCCTAGTTAGTATCTCTTCCTTTTTGGAAAGGGATGGTCAAGGGTTCGACACCACCAACTCAAAACAAGGCACAAACAAACGTACAGCCTGGGTTGAAGCACTTTGTAAAAAACAATGCCATCATCAGAGTTGGTAGCAAAAAGAACTAATAAATCTACATTGGATGTCCAAACTCCAAACAAGCTGTTACAATCACAAATATGATTTCAAGTTCAACTCAATGCAACCAAGCCTTTCAAGTGTAGTGACAAGAATAAATGTGAAGGAAAAAAGTTTCTTTTCTTCCTCCAAGCCAATGCACACAGCCTAGTCCATCCTTCACCCAAATAAAAGTATATAAATGAAATGAACAGCATGAAAGGCATAACATAAGTTACAGTAACGTACACGCCTTCTTCTAATCCCAGTTGCTTGGTCCTTCAAAAATTAACACCCCAGACTCCACCAAGAAAACCAAAATATGACAAAATGTAATTTGCAAATACGATTTACAGCTCCTGGGACTTCAAACATTGATAGCATAGGTGGATTGACACTACTGCCAAGCAAAAGCTACATACACCGTGGGAAGGAGGTCTGTCCCACATACCCACCAGCCATAGCCCTTCTCACATTGGATTCAAACATCTTTGGGTTATCCCTCAAAACTGCAGCTGCATCGTGATTGAGGGGATCCTCATGATTTGGTTGCTGCATGCAAGATGAAAAAGGTAATAATAATAATGTAGATAACAGATGGCCTCAACGTTAACACAGATCTACTTACAAAAGAATAATTTCATACCGTGAAAAGATGATACAATCCATAAATAATAGTGTTTATATTGAGGACAGGTTTCCAATCTTCTCGTAAAATGTTGAGGCAGACATTTCCTTCCAAGTCAATATTAGGATGGTAGATCTGCAGGTTGGATGAACTATGTAAATAAGATAATCTTACAACATAGCTAGATTAAAATACTATCAATAAACTTAAAAAAAAAAAGGCTCAGCTAAAATGTAAATCAAATTTGCTTGTCTACCTTAGTCTTGCACTTGACCTTTGGTGCCTCGTGCGGATAGATGGGGGAAACTTGGAAAGAGAACAAAAATGTGCCACCTCTGAGGAAAACAAAACGGAGATAAATGAGAAGTCACAGAAAATATTGAAACAAAAGCCAGATAGAAAAACCCTATTTCCCACATCTATGGGAATACGTGACATATTTGCCATAGTATAAGTACGCTTATTTCAAGAAATTCAAAGACAAGATGTGCATGTCAAAGATTACTTACAAATAATATCCTTCATCAGGTCGAATTGACACCTCAAAGTTCATCAGGTCATCCTTGCCATTGGGGAATGATAATGTACAAGATTTGGGTAGGTTCAGCTCACTGATATCTGCAAGATGTAATATGTCAAATGTAACAAGAAAAAATTCCTATATCAGAAGGATGGTGAATTCTAGGATGAGAACCAAGTTCAAAAATCAAATAATTCCACATCAGGATAGTGATTTCCAACTTTCGTCAACCAAGATAGCTGCAGAGAACACAATCATGAACAAACCCAGGATGATAAAATGCCCAAATTACCCAACTGGCATTGTTATGTATATTATGGAGCAAACAAAGGTCAGTCTCACATTGTACTCCTGAATCTTAATCTTAAAATAAAAAACCCTGGAATATTAGGGACCAATGAAACTGTTGGTGAATGGAACTCTAGGAAGCAAGGAACAACAAAATTAAGTGAGTTATTACTTATTACAACCAATAGATGACTAATGGTTTACTGCCTGTCGGCCAATTCATTAGTCAAAGACCAAGCTTGCCCCCAAAACCAAATTATAAAATATATGGAAAATAATAATCTCAAAGTAGTAGCAAGCAGCAAACAATATAGAATGTTGAAACAGTCAATTGTCACTCTGTCTCCTGCATATTAATTATTGGCTCAGAATACCAATCATGAGAACCACCAACAATCACCATTTTCCTATAGTGTAACCTCTTGGATCGTCTAAGTCCACCCTTGCATCCCCTAATACATGAAGTTTGTCTATTCTGAACACCTCCACATAATATTATTCTATGCCTAGATTCTTCATATGACATTAAATGATTCCAGCAGATGCAATCTGCAAAGCTCTTTCCCTCCATGTTTCTTCCTGACACTCCCACATAATTGCCCCTCAAACCCCTAATGCCAAGATTAAGACTGCCTGGAGGCAATGATTATAACACATCTTCTATTTACATAATATATTTCGCCCAATTCTTAACTTACCAATAACAGAAGAAAATGAAGATTGGTAATTAACTAAAAATCTAATTCCCACATCACAACACCAACACAACCATCATTGACAATCAACTCTAGAAAAAAATAATACAATAAAGTAGGAAGTTCCTAAAATTCTGCTAGTATAAAATTTTGTATAATGCACTAGACATTGGAAAAAGTAGGTGAATGGGGATCATCTATGGACATTATAAACACCATCAAAGCTGAAATGAATACCAACATATAGCATCAGAACAAAATCCAATCTTGTTCTGTAGACATGGATCTCCAAGAAATAATAATAGTTGTAAAAAAATAGTTCAAAACCAATTTATGATTTCTGTGGCTTAGATTAACTAAAGTCAATCCTAGACTAACTTTAAGTCTGTCAAGCCCAAAGAAACAAATAAAGAAACCTTTCTTAACTAAAAAAGAACTTTTTAATTTATTTTATTGATTCGCTTTTGTGTCTTCTTTTCCCAATTCTTGCACAGGTGCACTTCAAAATTAAGGTAACTCCAATTACAAAATTGAAAACCAAAGGTCAATAAAACTTTCCAAAATTTGAGCACTCTAATATGAAAATAATAAAATTAAATACACAACTGTTCAAGTCATTAAAAACTGGAAACAACAAAGATGTGCCCTCGTTATAATAGGAGAAAAACCTTTATGAAGACGCAATTCCCCAGCAGTTTGCTTCTTGATGGGCGCCTTTCCATTGGCACTCTCAGCAATTTCTCTTTGCTTTTCCTTTACTTTAAATAGCTTAATCATTCTTCCTACAACAGAAAATTATGATTAGCCTCCAAGTCATATGTTATGGCCTTTCTTTTTTCCACAAAAATGCCAGGCATCAACAATATTGGAAAATTAAGCTAGATAAACAAATAGATCCGTGACATTGTACACTGCAATTCAGATCACAACACACAAGTATCACTCTAGTTAATAATCATTTAATTAATCAAACTACCAAACAAGACACCAAATCCTTGTGTTTAATCGGTCCCTACTGACTCCCCCAAGGGGCTTTTGTGATACAATGTTTGTCTGCTCAGACTTAACCAAGTAAAGTAAACAATCAGTTTGGCTGCAGAAGATTGAGAAGTTGGAATGCTATTTCCTTAATATCAGCAGCTGTCTTACCCCAACTTTTGTGAGGCCAAAGGTAAAACACTATGTTAAACAAGATCAATTAGTAGAGCAGCAAAAAGCACTTGTCAATGGTGTTGAGCTCAGCTAGCGCAAGCGTGCTTTATGTGCTTTCAACCACAAGAGAAGATAGTTTTCTTTTATCAACCAGTATAATCACTTGTTTAATTCCCCACCACAGGATTAAAAAATTTTATAACAATTATTCACCCTCTTATCTATTTAGAACTTGTGAGAGCATGTATCCTATTATCGTTTGATCTGATTCTCTCAAGACATTTAAGTATGTTTTTCCCACTTGGGTCTACAACCGCTCCCAGCCCTACATGTAAAATATGCTTTAAAAAACTCTCCCTTACAGCTTATGCTCAATCACCACCCGGCAACACCCCCCCAACCCCCCCTACTTCTCGTACTACATATCAGTATGAGGAATTCCTTTATCTAGCAACAGAGTTCAAATCATTAAGGGCCTGTTTGGTTGTCCCATGGAAATTGAAATGGCTTCTTTACCATCGAAGGCACAAATTCATATACTTGAATGAGGTCATTTGAAAAAGTTGGACCAACACAGCGACACCATAATTTTGTGTTATAGGATCAATTTTAGAAAAATCATGCTATGCCACTGTGTTGAGCTTTAATTCTCGTTTGCAATGAGGGTTGTCATTCTCTTTAATTGAACTATACAAAGGTATATGCAAAGCACATTGAAACAATTCAATTCACATGGGTCATCCAAAAAGGCCCTAAAAATATTTTTCTAGTCCTTGAATGCCCTATATGATCAAATTCAGCAGGAAATCGTAAGAGAAAAAATTATACTCGAAACGCACGCAACATAAACGCTAAACCAGGATGCCAGAACCCAGTAAAAATCCATTATAAAAGGTTTAGATTATAAAACAATAGCAAGGCGTCGTTGAAATTATTCAGATATATTGTTGATTGGTGATAAATCCGTTGATCGAAGGAGCAATAGCATAAGAAATATGAGATAAGTGAATATGTAAGGATATGACGCTAACCTGTATGAGGAAAAGCCGCAGACAAACGCAGAGTAATATTTGAAACCGATGAAGAGAAGGGTGGACGGGTGGGGAAGTAAAGGAAAGAGTAGAGCTTGGCTTCAAAAAGCAACAGGTGAGAGGACTGGCTTCTCTTCTTGTAGAAGCTAGTGCTGATCAAGAATGGTGGACGCAGCTTCTACCCAATTTTTCGAGATTGATTAGGGCACAGATATGCGTGATGAAGGCAGGAGAGACTTTTGCACAAAAATATTGATGAAAACTAGGTTTAATTATTGGACTAATTGTTTAGAAAGAAAAAGGGAAGTAACGTAAGCCGTAGGACCTCTTCTGTCCCTTCACCTCTCATCACTTTGTTTTATGGTGCGTTGGGATGAAAAATTTAGAAAAACGATTTGAGCTACGATGAGGCTGTCGTTACTCTTACGGTCATAATTTGGTACTAAAATACTATTTTAATCGAAATTAATTTTACAAATTTTTCATCCAAGCACACCTTTAAGATCACCTTTATAAATTATCTCTTAATTGTTTAAGCCATTTTTATAAATTATCTTATAATTGTCTGTGTATGTGAGACGTAGACTATACATACTTAGAGCCAAAGGATTAGTCGGGTGGTTAGACAATTCAAAACCTTAAGTCATGCAAAAAATAAAATAAAAAAATAAAAAGAGGGAAGTATCATTTGGAAATAGATAATATTTTTAATGGTTGCATTAGGCTTATAATATTTTAACGAAAGCAACAAAGCTAAAAATTATTTAATTAATTTAGGTAGGCGATGTGATTATTTGGACCATGATTACCATGGGCATTGGTAGATACCATGGGCATTAATGGCATGGGTTGGTTACTGTCAAATATACGTGGGTTGCTCGTAATCACAGTGGGCATTAATTGACTTCGGTATGATAAAGGTATTTGTCTACATTGTGCCTTGTTGATGAATGCTAGACAATTTAGTGGCATGGGTTGGCATCTAGACTTAAATATTTAGGGCTGGGAGTTTTCCCCCAAAGAGTTAACGACATTGATCAAACACTCAAACCCTTAGCCAATGTACTTGATGAGAAGAGAGGGACAAGGCTAGGGTTTGAGTTTTCCACTCAAATGTTTGGTGAAAAACAACTATGAAGTGAGGGGAAGTTGATAGGAACCAAAAATCTCACTTCCTCATTCTTGCGGACGCTTGCGTAAGGTATAATTATTCTTTACCTCTCGTGTAACAAATAAGTCAAACTTGTCATCTAAATGAGATCCATGTGTAAGGACATTTTTATGTTCACAAGAGAGAAGGATAATATTATCATAATCTTTAGTCGACTAAAGACCATCCAATAATGACATCATCCAATCCTTTTCCCAATTACTCATTCAATGCACCTGAAAATATATTTATTCTCATCTATAAAAACCCAAAGGAGAGGAGAGCAAGGTAAGCCATTCTCCCCTACAATGTTCATCTACTATCTTTTTATTAACTAGTTTATATCGTTAACTTGGGGTTTTGAGTGATGGACCACTCGCTCACTCTCATTAATCATCAACTTCATGCACAAGCATTGGTTTGATTCAAGTAACATAAAAAAACTCTTGAGCATCTATCAATTGAACATAAGGTGCAAATTTTTTTCTCTTAGGGTTGTGTGGATAGTGGGTCTCCTTCTCAATGATTAGGCTTATGTTCGCCTTCAATTGAACTCAAATTGCAAGGTAACATTAATGAGACCAGTTTTGGGATCGAATTGTAAACCCTCTAGTAAGACTTGTAGAGGCAGATCAATTATATGCAATAGAATGTAAGGACATTAAATAATATAGGGGATTATGATGGATTCATCATGTGTTTCTACGCACAAAAAGGAAAAATTGACTTTATTTTTATTTGATATTTATTTTCTCATAAATCAAATTGATGCCATATTTGTTTAGTTGGAACAAGAAAGATGGAAATAAAATCTAATTAAGTAGTTTGGAATAGGTTATGCACAATAAAAAAAAATTACTACGGAGTACATAATATGTTCGTTAAGATTATTTGATTTCATTCATATTTCTTCGTTTAAACAGTAAACACCCTATTTTAAAATAAATTAAAATTAAAATAAATTAATAACATGATAGTATAATAACATTCCACTTACTTGTTAAGTAAGTGATCTTGAATATTTGTTGATATTGGAGATCAAAAAGTTTGGATTAATTCAATCAATTGTGACAAAAATAATCAAAAAATAAAAAAATAAAAATGTGATTCCATTCCCACCTCCGATTCCGATTCCGATTCTGACCCGAACAGACCAGGCTCTCGCTAGAACGAAGAAATAGAAAGGGAGGAAAAATAAAGGTTAATGTAGTAAAAGCACAATTTTTAACGTTATAACCCCTCGAAGTCAATACACAGTCGTCTTCGACCCAACTCAGTAGGGGGCCAAACCAGAAGCTCTCTCCGATTCACGACCGCATAAACCCTAGAGCGACGATGACGAATCTCTCCATCTTCATCACCTTCATTTTCGTCCTCCCCTTCCTCTGCCACTCCTTCTCTCCCGAAAACCCTACCGATCGACGTATCCTAGTCCTTCTCGACGACTTCGCCTTCAAATCTTCTCACTCCATCTTCTTCAACTCCCTGCAAACTCGAGGCTTTGAGCTCGATTTCAAGCTCGCAGACGATCCGAAGATCACTCTTCAAAGATACGGCCAGTACTTGTACGATGCACTGATCTTATTTTCGCCGACGGCGGAGCGTAAGTTATAATATATATCAGCATTTGCAATTGCTACTTTTATGGAATGTTCACAATGTGATTGAGATTCGTGCCATTTTTTGTTTCTAGGGTTTGGAGGATCACTGGATTTGGCTGCCGTTGTAGATTTTGTTGACTCGGGTCATGACTTGATATTAGCGGCTGATTCTTCTGCTTCTGATTTGATTCGGAATATCGCTGCTGAGTGCGGTATAGATTTCGATGAGGTGAGTGAAATGTTTACATTTCATGAGATATATATATTGAATTGTATATGTACCTGTTGTTAGACATTTTTATTTTGATTTTGTTTGTTTCATGGAATAGGATCCCTCCGCTATGGTGATAGATCACACCAGCTATGCAATCACGGAGATTGAAGGAGATCATACATTGATTGCCAGTGATGATTTTATTCAATCTGATGCGATTTTGGGAAGCACAAAAATTGAGGTCAGTTCCATTATCAACAATGTAGGTGGTCCACTAGTCCGTAGGTATGATTTATTTTTACATATGCTCGAATTTTGCACATGCACCAGTGCCATACACACACACACACACACACACACACACACACTTATACACTGATACAAATGATTGGGCATTGTCCCATTAAAATGGATGACTGCATCATTTTGTCTGTAAAATGATGGGTCTATATAACAATTTAGATCTTTCACTAGATTGAGGATGTCTTGAATAAGTAATAACAGAGAAACTTTTTGAATTAAATAGTCTCATCATATAAAATAAACTTCTTATTATATATATATATAGAAAATTTTACTCAAACCATATGGTTATACCATTTATTTCAAATAAAAGCAAAACACGTATAACATCTTGTATCACTGATCCTTGTGAAATTAGGATTATATATCTATTTCAATGGTCTTGATCAATACATGGTCCTACCATTTGTCTATTAAATGATGTAACCCCATCAGTTTTGATGGGGGGCAGTGTACCATCATAGATTCTCTCTCTCTCTCTCTCCATACACACACCCACGCGTGCGCGCACACACTTTTCAATCTTATCTGAATTTAAGGAAGTGATATTGCTAATTGCCATAGTTACACAAATCTATTACGCTGTTCTCTTTTCATATCAAGACTTGCATTATCAATCCTTAGACAACATATCTGAAAGTGGTGCTAATCAACTCAATGTTCACAATTCTGAATAGTATCCTTGTTGCATGAATCAGGCCCCTGTACTTTTCAAAGGGATTGGACATTCATTAAATGCAGCAAATAGCCTGGTAAGGTCAAAGCTATCTGGATATATCTTTTGTTTACCATAGCCTGGCAATGCTATATTTAAAAGCATATACTGATTAAGCTACTTAGAGTGTTACATGGATTTTTGGTAATGAATTATGCATTTTATGATTTATGATCCACTTTGTAGGTCTTAAAAGTTCTCTCAGCTTCTCCTTCAGCATATTCTGCTAACTCAAACTCCAAGTTGTCAAATCCTCCTTCTTTGACTGGTTCTGCTATCTCATTAGTATCAGTTATACAGGTAAGTTGATTCCTCCCCCACCCCCACTTTTTCCTCACTCGCATCTCCCTAAGTTTGCTTAAGTTCTTGTGATAATGCTTTATTCTTAAAACCTTGAATTCTGTTTTTGATTTTTGTTTAACGTGTTTCCATTATTTATTTATTTATTTATTTTTGATGATAGACAATTGTATTAATATGCAAGGAAAATTGTGAATGAATAGGACCATCTGGAAATTTTATACCTTACTAACATTTAGTTATTGTGCATTTTACCATTAGAACAAAATATATCCCCCTCCCTCTTTGAGGAATTATCTTTTGAATTTGTTTGTTGGGATTATGCCTGGCAATTGGGTGGGTTTAGATGGGTTTAGTTAAAATGTCACCCAAACCCAAACCAACCCATTTATGTAAAGAACCCATTTAAGCAAAACCAAACCCACCCATTTATTGAAAACAGAAACCCAACCCAACCCAACCCGCAGCAAGAAAATAAGCCCATTCTCCCACCTTTATAAAGCAGCCAACAACTCTTCTCCCACAATCTAGCTCAAATCTTCCACTCCACTCTTCCTGTTGCTGGTCACTTCAACCATGGTCGATGAAAACCACCACCACGATGTTCCTACGCTAGACCCTTTCGGGTTTATTTCACACCCAATAATTTTTATGTAAACCTGATTAGACCCAATTATTATTTGGGTTCCTCATGGGTACCCATTTACAACCCAATTAATAAAATTATCTGTGCACACCCATTTAACTTGGGCGGATTTGGGCGGGTTCGTGGGTTTGGGCGTAAATTGCTAGCCTTAGTTGGGATCAAGTAATCAACTGATCTCTAATGTCCACAATGGATTTGTTTTTTGTTGCCTGTTAAAAAAATTAAATGGTAGCAATGGTGGATATTTTTCTCTTTTCATACTAGTTCAAAATTATTCAACTTACCACCTTCAGTAGACCTATCCACTAGATGCTGTAAACATCATTTTAGATGTATTAGAGAATCATTAGTTAACAGTTTTCTCCTTTTTGTGTTATCAGGGACTAATAATCTATCTTCTATTGCTGATTATAAATAATAGTAAAAATTCTCTTCTATTGTGACCAACAAAGTTAGTATCTATTTTGATCGATTTTAAAATAACTAAAGGGCTCTCTATTTATTCCTTTATAAAATAAAAAAAATAAAAAAAATGGTTTACATTGCATTAATATTTTCTATGCTGGCTTCTATGTCCATGATATACTTATGTTTGAAAATAATACCATTGTTTGTCTTGTTACCTTTAAGTGGATGATTTCTTTGCTTCTTGATCAAAAGGTCCAAACTTGAAATCTTTTTGGTAACATGCAGGCTAGAAACAATGCTCGGATTATGATTTCTGGCTCTTTAGATATGTTTAGTAATAGGTACGTGGTGGTTATTTGTTGTTCCTGGGATTTCTATGGAATTTACTCTTTTCATTGATAAAACTTTGTTCTTTATAACAGATTGTTCAAATCAGCTGTGCAGAAGTCTGGGAGCTCTAATAAGTAAGTTGAGATGTGATTTATCTTCTCTAGGCTGGAAGATTGCTTTCATTTGCAATCAGCACTGCATCCTTAGTCCGTTAACCTCCCTTAAATATATGTGGATTGTACGCTCCCCCCCCCCCCCCTCCCCCCTCTTTTTTCTCCTCTCTCTCTCTCTCTCTTTAATTATGTGCATCAATCCTCCCTTCACCACCTCCTTACAAATTGAAAAAATATATTTCATTAATCATTATGTGCTACAACTCTCCCTCCAGCAACTTCTTACTATATATATATATTTTAAAATAAAAATGTAAGTCATCCCATTTGGCCTGGCCTCAGTGCTTGATTTTCACCTAGCTCTTGCACCCCAGCCACAACTTCTTGCTCAAAAGACTCTTCTAACCGAGTTAATATTTAGGTATTATGGTCTATATTTGCCTTACGCGAAGAAGCTCTTAATTATTTGCCTTATGATAAGAAGCTCTTAATTACAATTTATGTGAGTCCAACTTACTACATTCAGGGCCGGTTCTGAGTTTTTTGGAGCCCTAGGCGAACTCTTAAAATGGGGCCCTTCATACCCTTTTTTTTTCTTTCCTAGTACCAACATAAAGTTTGTTTGCACATCCCACTGATTTTAATTTCTTAAGATTTTAAAAAAATATGAAAGGTTTTTAAGAAAATTAACCATGTAATCCACTAGAAAACATCATTTTGAACAACTTTGCATAATAAAGTTTTTCTAAAATCTTTTGTTTAAGTGGACTTTTTGGCCAAAAATTAAACATAGATGGTAAATTATAAAAAAATTCCACTTAAACGAGAATTTTTTTTGGAAAAACTTTATTCTACAAAGTTGTTCACAATGATGTTTTCTAGTGGATTACGTAACAAATTTTCATAAAAACCTTATATATTTTTGGTAAAACATCGATAAATAAAAATTAGTGGGGTGTGCAAATAAAATTAAGGGGTTGCAATAACAGTTTTATTTGAAAAATAAATAAAAATTCAGCCTACTACAAGGGTTAATCCCAAAATGGGGCCCTCATTTTTGAGCCAAAATGTGGGGCCCTAGGCGGCCGCCTTGCCCGCCTGCCCCCTGAACCGGCCCTGACTACATTATGCCTTATTAATGCTATGTTGAAAACATAGTGTCATTAGCTGGTTGATATTTCTACAGGGTCTCAATTTCATCATATAATATTTGAATATAAAATAGTTGGTTTGGTCCATGCAATTTCTTTGGCCAGTCCGTTTCTTCCATACAGCAGGTCTGATCTGCCCTATAATGGTGAAGTTCAAGGCAAGAAACTGATGTAAAATATTTAATTTGTGATAGCAGATTCGAGAAATCTGGTAATGAACAGTTTGTTACTGAAGTTAGCAAATGGGTCTTCCATGAACGGGGTCATCTTAAGGTGAGGAATATTGTCTAGTGTGTTGTTATCTCTCTTTTTGATTTAGAATTCATAATTAGAACTACAACATGGGTGGTTTGCCAACTTAGGCTCAACCCGAAGAGTAGAACCCTCTGCCCTGAGCCCAACCCAACCCGACCTTCAACCCAAGCTGACCTACCCAAGCTCAAGTTGGCCTGATTTTGTTAATTTGGAGGGCTTGGGCTGCTTAACCATTTGTCTAATCTTTTTATTATTTGGGATTTCATTTATTATAGCTGAGTTCAATTGAGAAGGATTGGAAGTTGATTAAAGAAAACAAAATAAAACAACCTTCACATAATGAAACCTAATACAACAATTTTAGATTGATTAATCTAATTGTTTCATTTTCCATCAACTTCTCACCACAAACAAAAGTGTAAGTAAAATGTAATGAAATATTTGGATATATATATGTGTGTGTTTATATGTGTGTGTGTGTATTTTATTTATAAGGAAATATTTAAATAAATAGATCTTAGATTAAAGAGATATGAGATTAATAAATTACGTTGAAGGCCTGGAGAGAGAGAGAGAGAGAGAGAGAACCTGAAGATTGTAATGTGGGATTTGCTTATTCTGCACAACTAAAGGAAGTCTGAATTGCTTTGTTCGCACAAGCAATGACTGGTGAGAGAGACGACATAAAGTCTGAATAAGGTGTGCTAGGGAAACTGAAAGAGAAAGCTTTTAGAGATGGTCAGACGGTGTAAGGGCTTCAATCTCATCTAAATTTTTGCCCAACACCAGTTCTAAATCTATAGAGGATGGCCCAAGCCCCTCCCATTGATCAGGTTGGGGGGGCAGAACCCACCTGGGTTGCAGCCTTATTTATGATCTATCAACTTCTAATCTCCTAGTAAGGTTGAGAGACAAAAATATGGACTGCAGAAAGGAAGCTATAGATATTATGAAACCACATCTTTTAAATGCATCAGTTCAAACTTCCACTTTATTATAGCTTATTGCATTCTACGCTGTTGCTCCATTATATTCATGTTCTTGATCTCCAGGCTGTCAATGTTAGACACCACAAGGTTGGGGAAGCAGATGAACCTGCAATATATAGGATCAACGATGACTTGGTAATGCTCCACCCGTCAAATTCCATTTGCTCAATAATTGCAAATGGTTTGGGCTGCTGTTTCTTACAATTCTGATTTGATTGCAGGAATACTCAGTTGAGATCTATGAATGGTCTGGAACAAGCTGGGAACCATATTTGGCCAATGATGTTCAGGTGCAGTTCTACATGATGAGCCCTTATGTATTGAAAACTCTATCGACTAATCAGAAGGTAATCTCATCTCCACCACTTGTGCTTTTGTTGAAACCTTACTCTCACAAACATTTCTCCTTATATATCTACCTGATTTTGCAGGGTCTCTATCACACCTCATTCAAGGTGCCTGATATATATGGGGTTTTTCAGTTTAAGGTTGAGTATCAGAGGCTTGGATACACTAGCTTGTCACTGTCAAACCAGGTAAGCTTTTTGTTTTTGCTGGTAGCTAGAACATCTTTTTTGAATCTGGACTTAGCAATGCGAGTGCAAACTTGCTCATATGGTAATTCTGGATTGATTTGATTCAAGTTGGAATATCTTCAATCATTTTGGCTTGATATATATTAGTAGTTCTTGTGTCAAAATACACTTGATATGATTCGTGTTGAAAGTTTTATACAATGTTTGGTACATCTTTTGTTACGGTGCTTATTAAAGAACACAATGTTGCTACAGTGCTTTTCATTGCTTGTTAAGAAAAAAATAGTTTAAATAGATACTGAATAGTTTAATATCAACATATGGATCGCTATGATCATCACTAAAAGAACAAAATATAAACAAAGTGCATCACCTATTTGGCACATTTGCTAAAACAAATGTGAAATTATTGTTTCATGAAGATAATAGCCTTTGTTGTTGTAGACTGTAATTTATTCTTGCTTCAGTAAACAACTTATGAGTGAAGAAGCATTTCTTGTTTTTACTCAAGTCAATAATAAGTTTGAATTACAGATTCCAGTACGGCCTTTCAGACACAATGAATATGAAAGATTTCTAACAGCAGCTTTTCCCTATTACGGAGCTTCCTTTTCTACGGTATCCTCTCTCTCTCTCTCTCTCGCTCTCTCTCTCTCTCTCTCTCTCTGCGGAGCCTCCATAGCTAATAATTCTTTAATAACTCTGCACTAAATATCTCTTCTATTGATTGCAGATGGCTGGATTTTTTATCTTCAGCTTTGTCTACCTGTACAACAAGTGAGACCAAATTATATGGAAGAGAGAATTGTGTTGACATTGAGGTAGTTGTTAGATATCTTCTTGAAAAATTTTTAGGGACATATGACAATTTTTCCCTCAAAGGATCTTATTTACAAGGAGATAGTTGAGGAATGATTTAATTTTATCAAATGTCTGCGACATTCATTTCATATTTACTGCTCTTCTAGTGATCATTATTGGCATCATTTATTACTGGTCCTTGCCTCCCCCAAAATGCATACCTATTGGGTTATGTAGGTGGGGTAATTTAGTGATGAGTCGAGCTAGCATGACAGTCCATAATTACATTTTGAAATGACAGGTATGGACACATGTTAGCCATGTAGGTCTCGTGTTTTTTAATGGTGAGCAAGGATGGACTTTCATGTAAGTGTTTTCCTTAAGTGACCCTTTAAGAAAAAGGCATTCGTAAAGGAACAAACAAGTAAGAGAAAATGAATAAACTCGTTAAAGACCTTGATTTTTTTTCTTAGGTTTTTGGTAGGTGAGATTTGATCCTAGGACTATCCCAACAAAACCACACCCTTTTACCACCTGTGCCAATTGCAAAGGCTGAGAGGTGACATGGCCAACACCTCAAAATAATAGAAATTGGCCTTAAAAATTTAATTAGTCGAAGTGTTTTGCTAATAACACATGATCTCTGTAGAAATTGGAGTGGTCACAGTCTATTGCAAACCTAACTCGATCCTCACCCTACCTCAGCCCATTACCCCCTCCGATAGCTGGGCCATTGCTCATTCGGTAGTCTTGAACTTGGGACCTGTTTGAGAGATTTGGCCGGTCTTGCACTTTATTTATTAATTAATTTTTTGGCAAACGTTAAGAGAATATAAGAATATATACATCCATACACATGTAGAGTAAACCAAGACTTTCGTAAATTTTACACCGTTATTGGGATGGATGGAACGTGCCATTAAATCCAAGGACCATTAAATCCTAAGACTATTGATAGTCTTATTTGCACTTTGAAAGAAAAATTATTCAGTATAATTAGTGCACCACGTAGCATGTGCTGTACGCCTGTACCAATGGCTTCAAGCCACGTATAATAATTTAAATTAAAAGAAAAATCTAATTAGAAAAGATGCTTAGGTATAAAAAATCCTCTCCACTACCTAAAAGTACTGTGTAACGTGATTATTTTATCACTCTAGCGCATTGCATCAATAAGGCACGTGGAAGTGGAGGTGATGTGGTGTGCAGGAGTTTCGTCTTGAACCCTGAAAGCAGTTTTCTAGGTTTGCTTTTTTCAAACAAAGACTGCGACAGACCTTATCACGTGGATGCCTGGCACCTACCATAGCAAAAGACGAAAGAAAAACGTTTTCACGTGGGTGAGTGATCAATTCATGAATCATGCGAATTTCTAATGCGTGGTCTATTAGGATTATATTAGCAGAATACATACGTCGGATAAACGCATTGAGGGAGGTTTTGTGTTTTGATGTGGACATATTACCATGCGATACTGCACTGTTGCCTGAAAAACGTGTACCTAGTCTGAATCCATGGTCTTTATTTTCTCGGATAATCCAATTCAAAACCGCTTGTGTTCATCAAAGACTTGAGGAAGTTAAGAAAACATCTCTCCCAAATTAGTTAGAACAGCCTTCAAACACATCTCTGTCATATGCTTTGGAGCTGAGAACTAAAATAGAGCTAATTTAGGGGGTCAAAGATGAAATTCTTTAAAAACTATTTTTGTGGCGAGCTCAATCATGAAGTAGAGAACTTTTCAAAACCCTATTGGCCCTTTGCCCTTTTTAGATGTCTAAATATTTAGTGACTCTCTTGGAGTCTTATAATGCACGAATACAAGAAAACTCACAACAAAAACCATTGATAAGACCTGAAAACAACAGTGGTAGTGAGTTTCATGTGATCATGGGTTGCATGCTGGAAAATACTCCATTCCAAGAACTAGAGATCATTATCACAAAGTCAATTGGTCAAGTTCCCACTACTAACAAGACAGTGGCTGGTGCCGCGTTTGGGCGGTTGGATTGTTAATGTCAGGAAAGTGGTGTCCTATTTAGCCACTAATACTGGCCCCAATGTGATTGACCTTTGGGCCAATAAGGAGTTTAGTGGACGCTGAAGTGGGGAGGGCAACTTCTTTGCGTGTCTAATTGTCCCTTCTTTGTATTTAACTAAAGATTAGTCTGCAATGAGGGTGCTTTCATGATTTCATCCATCTTTCCCTAATTACTTCTCTAGTATCTTTCTATTATTTTGGAGAACCACTGTAATATGTCTGGCTGTTGGCCTTTGAGAGATCTTCCTCAATCCTTGGGGGGTTGCCTGGGCCCTATTTTAATTATCATTGTTTGTTCTAATGATATGCCCAGTTAAACCAAAAGGTTAAAAAAGATGCTACAGCATTATTTTGGACGCAATTCAAGACACCCAATTTTTGGATACAATTCAAGACACCCACTGTGTTCAGAAATTTTTCACACCGAGATTATTTTACTGATTTAAATTCAATTAAAAATTATGTTACTATTGGATTCACAAGCGTCGGTCGAATTTGATGGAAAATATCGATTGATCAAACAATAGTGAACCTCAAACTTTTGATTTCACGTGTGATTACATAATGTGAAATTTTAAGTGAAACTCTTGAAATTTTTTTATCCAGTGGAAAAACGCCAAGTTTTGAAACTTGTACTACATTGTCTTATTTTGAGGGCAGAACTCGTCAGAGCACCCTTGAGACTCTCCTCACTAGTGGCTTATCCCTCAATCGAATACATAAATTGCCCTATCAACAACCAACTCAGAAAAATTCACATTTTTTTATATAAAGTTCAAACGAGTGGTGCTAGTAGTGACATGATGAATCTCCTCGAAATGTTATGCCTGTGGGACTACTGTTTCTTATTTTTTTCATATTTTATTTTTGGACTAAACGGTTATTATTAATTAGGGGTTATTTAGTAAACTTAAAAACATGTTTAGTTGAGAACAAATCTGGCCACTTTCGATTTTATACAATTTGATAAGTTTTTTTTTGCTTTTAAACATTTCAATTTTGTTTTGCAAATAAGGTATAAATATAATTTTTTAAAACTAACTAGTGAGTTGATTTATTTAAAAACCAAATATTTACAATTATGGATGACTAATTTGGTAAGTCTTTTTTTGCTTCTAAACATTTCAGTTTTGTTATGAAAATAAAACATAAATAAATTCACAGTTGATTTATTTAAAAACCAAATACTAATAATTATGGATTAAACCCAAACAATCCCTTAATGTGTACAAATGCAAAGGATAGTTTTGACTTTTCCTCTGACAAGTAGCAAACAAACACGGTGAAGTGGAGCACCACCCAGTGCACGCACACGCATTTAGCGTTTACAACTCCTTAAACAATTTATCGATAGGTAGGTACCGATTGCCGTGGAGGCCCTCCAATCCTAAATCCTATCCTTCTTCATCTGTTGGGAGGTCACTTACTGTTATATAATTCTTCCTCCCTCCCCCCTCCCTCTGTCTCTCTCTCCCTCTCCCTCTCCCTCATATAACTGAGCAGTCTTCAACATTTCTCAAGAAACTCACTGTATCAATTTATATATGTCTATGACACAGAAGCAGCAGTAGCAGACAACACCCTACGCTATCCAACCCTTTAGTGGAACTTCTTAGCTTTTTCAAAAACCCCCAAAACCAATATATATCAGTGTTGGATTGGAAGCAAACCAATTTAGCAAAGAAAAATGAGTGTTGTGAATCTGAATTCATGGGTTCAAACTTGTTCCATCTTTAACCAAGCAGGCAGATCCAGGTCCAGATCTACACCTTCCATGATGCTTTTTCATCCTTTAAGGAAGAGACCCATCTCACTGTCTCCAAAGAGAAGAAGACCCATCTCTTCTTTCTCTTATGTCTCTGTCTCGGCAGTTCTCACCAAGGAAGAGACTGTCAAAGGAGGTGACACCCCAGAAGAAGAAGAGGAACCGAAATCTTCCACCTTCAGTTTCAAGGCTTACATGGTTCAAAAGGCCGATTCCGTAAACAAAGCCCTCGACGCCGGCCGTTTCGCTCCGAGACCCACTGAAGATTCACGAAGCCATGCGTTACTCTCTCCTCGCCGGCGGCAAGCGCGTTCGCCCCGTTCTCTGTCTCGCTGCTTGCGAGCTCGTCGGCGGTCAAGAACCAATGGCTATGCCGTCGGCTTGCGCCGTCGAGATGATTCACACCATGTCTCTGATGCACGACGACCTCCCTTGCATGGACAACGACGACCTCCGCCGCGGAAAGCCCACCAATCACAAGGTTTTCGGCGAGGACGTGGCGGTACTCGCCGGAGATGCGCTTCTCGCGTTTGCGTTCGAGTACATAGCGGTGGCGACGGTCGGAGTGACGCCGGCGAGGATCGTTCGGGCAATTGGGGAATTGGCGAAATCGATTGGGTCGGAAGGGCTAGTTGCAGGGCAAGTTGTGGATATAAATTCGGAGGGGTTATCCGATGTTGGATTGGAGCAGCTTGAATTCATTCACGTTCACAAGACGGCGGCATTGCTAGAGGGTTCAGTTGTTTTGGGGGCGATTTTGGGAGGTGGGTCGACCGAGGAAGTCGAAAAGCTTCGGAATTTCGCCAGATATATTGGATTGTTGTTTCAAGTTGTGGATGATATTCTTGATGTTACCAAATCTTCACAGGAATTGGGGAAGACGGCCGGGAAGGACTTGGTGGCCGATAAGGTCACATATCCGAAATTGATGGGTATCGAAAAATCGAGAGAGTTCGCTGAGAAGTTGAATAAGGATGCTCAGGATCAGCTTTCTGGATTTGATCCAGAAAAGGCGGCGCCTTTGATTGCTTTGGCGAATTACATTGCTTACAGGCAAAATTAGTATGTTTGTATCAGAGCTGTTGTTGTTTATTTAGGAGAATTGATTCTCTGGTATAAGCATTTGAATGAGAGCTTACTGCTTGCTGTAGTTGAGAAATAGTGAAGAGAGTGGTAGCAGGTGAGCTTGTACTAAATCTAGCAGCATTATTCAGCAGGAATTGGTCAATTCATATATATATTTCTTCCTTGTGCTTCTATAGTTGATTTTGATGAAGTATGTTAAATTAATCTGTGTATTACTGATATTATAAAGATTCTGGGTTTACTGGTTGATCATTTTCTCAATTACTGTTGTACTTTGTATATCTCAAGGAATATATTAATCGATACTGGATCTCTTTTAGCAGTTGAATGTTTTTGACATTTGTAATTTGTTTGCCTCAGATAAAATTGTTCTGTGCTTTGAAGGGTCTTGTGAATCCTTTTATAACAAAGAGGCAAGTCATTTTATTTGCAAAATGTATTACAAATTCGAGAATATATACTGCATCTTTGGAACAGTAGGCCCGATCATAGTGTGCTAGGGACTCACTATCTGGTAGTGCTGTAATTGTCTGCATTCATAAGCATTTCCAAGGACCTTGAAAGCTTATAGTCGTGCAGTGTTTGAGGCTTTGAGCACAGTTGTCACTTAGCACTGTTTATGTAGTTTTGTTCTTTGTCTGCAAACTCTGAGTGGAGCTGCAGTGGGTTGTTGTGTCATTGTTGTGCTTTTTTACAAGAAACCCATTGTTTGGTAAGACTCTGATGCACCCGTGGAATTCACACCCAAGCAGGATCGTTATACGCTCTTCCCTTTCTTTTTTGTTGTTTAAAATCAACCAAAACATTCGAAATACTTATATGAAACTACAGTTTGTATGATTTTGTTTTATTTATTTCGTTTGCAGGGAGTCCAACAGGATGAAGAGATAATAAAAAGTTAAGAAAGAAAATAAAGCAAGGTATGGCTTGTTACTCTCTTCATTCATAAAACAATTAGTTCTTAATTCATAAGGTTATTGCTTGGAAACATGTTATTAACACAACCATAAGGTAAACTTTGTTTAGATTACTTTGTGAAGTTATCGTGAACTCTTTGGGTACGCAACAGTGTTCTAAAGATATTAATCTTGAAACATAGACAGAGGAACAAATGCCTAATTTTTTACGATGCTTATCAAATTATGGAAGAAGACATGGCAAACCTGTTGTCTTCATTATAGTGACACCACAGTGAAAAAGAATGCCAGAATGAGTAGAGATAATAGCCCAGCCATTGCCAGCCAAATACCCAGTTTTACAAACAAAGTGCCTGATGAAGGTGAAGAGATTAGTTTTTACTTTTTAATGAACAAAGCAACTGCATTTACATCTAATGGAAATGATAGTGATAGAAACCACGTCTCTAAGATGATTATTACAATATTAGGCTTCATGGCAGAAATCCCAGATTGCACAGCTCATCCCCCCACCCCCAACACACACACACACACACACACACACACAAAAAAAAAAAGCATGGGAAGGAGATAAAGGGATAAAATGAAAATATTAATTGAACTCCTAATAAATCATGTGAAATTGTTATGACAATACTTGTTATTGGAGATACTATTTTTAAATGATACAACTGAGCATTTGGAAATGCAGGGTCCTAGCATTGCCTACGCAAAAAATATACATCTACACCTCACCAAAATAAGCCAAAGTTGTATCTTTTTCAGACATCAGACCTATTACATCTCAATTGAATTGTTGAAATTGTATTCCTTTCATTTCTTCTTTTCTGATATTTTACATGTTTAGTCCTAATTTTACTATTTGTAGTATATAAGATTGCAGCATGTAGGCACAATCTTCAACAAAGATTAACAATAAAAAAATTGGAGTTAATTCTCCCGTAGCTTCTCATGGTAGAAAAAAAGCCTCTTAATTCACTTTCTGTGGTATTAAATTTGTAAAAGAATGAGTACTAAAGAGACTTTGTTTTTCTTCTATCTTTTATTTTAGCCTTTCTTGGGGTGTCCGTGTTCATGGTTCACCAGATTCTGTACAAGCTGATGTAAAGCTTAGGTTTGATCCAATTCTGGTTCTGTCATTATAATCCGGTTAGTTGCATATTCTTTTAAGTTCAGAAACATAATTAGAATGCTGCCCATCGATCATTCAAGAATTTACAGTAGAAACATATTAAGCATGTTGGCTTGTCAGTGATTTCATGGTTGCAACTAGGAAAGTCCGAGCGTGAAAAGTTGTCCCAAGATAATACATTCCAAGAATGAAGCTTTAATTTGAAATGTGCATCACTTTAAAGTTTTATTTTTAGTGTACCTTACAATCAAATGGCACTGCTTGAAGCCTTTTAGCGTTTCAGAAAAACCTTACAAGGATTTTAAATAGTGGACTGAAAAATTGAGTATACAGAGACCACTACTTTAACCTTTTCTTTCATAAATTACAACTTCAGTGCAGTTGAGTTCGCACTGTGTGAAGCTTATATGATTGGGTTGGACTAGCTACTCAGCTGCAGAACTTTTTTCCTGGTCTCTGTCATTCTATCTGAAGAAATCAAAACAGTGAATGCAACAAATTTGACAACTATGGTTTGTCTTCTAAAAGGGTTAACCTATTTTTATGTGATTTAGCTTCTAGAATCCAAGCATCACTACTTTCATATAAAGTCTTGTTGATCATTCACATAATGGGTAAAAACTTGTAGTAAAACCATATAGGTACGGAAGTCTAAGTTTTAACCCTAATTGAAGAGCAGCAACATATATCAAACACAAAATGCTAATCTGAGCTATGATTGTAAGAATTCTTCAAAGCCAACTAACAACTATTAAATCTTAGATTTAAATTCTACACTGCTTAGCTTTGTAGGGGCCATTATTTGGTGCAATGGTATTAGTCTCAGGCTAGCAAGTGTGAAAGCACAAGTTTGAGTCTTGAGAGCAATCATTTTGTATAAATAAATAGACGTTAGGAATGTATCTTGCTTACCCCTCCCAAGACCTACTTAGTGGAACCAACACAAGGTAATAACCTCCTTTTATTGTTATTATTTTAAGCTTTGTAGGGGTGGTTACTAGGTTTGTTTTCATTTACTTAATTATGCTGTACATGCATTATTCTTGCTGAACGATTGTGTTACTGGACCTGAAGTGAATTCCAATTTGTAGGGCTGTTTGCAAAGGAAAAGAGCGTCACAGACGTTGGGGTTAAAGGGAAACATCACCATCATCAGGAGTCGGTGAAATTGTCAAAGCTATAATTGAAACAGAAACACACCAGCAGTCCTCAGCAAAATGAAAAAAAAAAATGAAAAAAGGAAAAGGTAGTGGGAGAGAGAGAGATGGTGCTTGATCTCTTAATGTAAGTCCTAATCTAGAGGACATGTACCACCTGCAGGGAGTCTTCTTATCAGACTCCCAGGAAGAGAAGGCCAAGGAAAAGCACCTCAAAGAATAAAAGGGCTAGAGGCTCTGGGTCTGGGACTTCTTCCCTTTGGTCTCTTAATGTAAGTCCTAATCTACAGGACTAAGTTTTTCCCTTGAATCAAGATACAAAATTCAGGAAGAAGGTATCTAAACTTCAGTTTTTGCTCTTACAAATTCAGGAAAAAGGTACCAATCCATTATTCTTGGCTCACATTACAAGAAACATGCAATACATATTCCAATTAAAACATCTTTAATATGAAAACTTTTAGCTCCTCTAAATGGTACCAAAACATATTCTCAAATAGTCCTTCCCGTATTGCACAAATCCAGCGCAGGATCTACAAAACCCAAAGCATGACACAGGGAATCAGATAAAACTGGTGGTAAAGAAAAGGGTAAAAACTGGTAAAATCATCCATTACAATGAAAACCCACAAGAGCAAAAAGAAAAAAAAAAAAGAAAAAAAAACAGTAACTAGCTTTTGTACCTTATTTTATAATTTATTTATAAGCAAGCACTTGATTCCAAGAAAGAGACCATTAAAGCTACAAAATTCTAGCTTGGTAGAAACTCCTTATGTTAGTTTCAACTTCCACATAATTAAATCAAAAAATTTGCACTAAGAAGTGCATCCCTAGCTGTGAATAATAATTCTCTAAAAATTGCTTTAAAAAATCTAGGGACTTCTTACACATTCATGGTGGGCCAAACCAAGGGACCAAGCTCATGAACTTCTAAAGCCCATTTTATGACGCCATGGTGTACATAATAGAATTAGTTTCGAATGGATTTTAATGAATAAATGAACTAAGGGCCTGTTTGGTTGTCCAGTTCGAAATGAAATGATGTAAGAAATTTTACGTAGTATTGGAAGTAGTATCCATTATTTTGAATTAAAAAATTTTAAAAACTAATGGTCATCATCACAAATAAGAATGAAAATTCAAAATAGTGGCATTTTGTGAGTTCCTTAGAATTGATTCTACATCAACTGTAGTGATGGA
The DNA here is from genome assembly GCA_039720395.1 of Liquidambar formosana. Classification (NCBI taxonomy): domain Eukaryota; kingdom Viridiplantae; phylum Streptophyta; class Magnoliopsida; order Saxifragales; family Altingiaceae; genus Liquidambar; species Liquidambar formosana. Next base: position 38,917,712 of record CM077824.1, on the reverse strand, counting down.
TTTATGCCTTTAACCCTATGTGAAGTTTATTGAATTGTTTTATTTCGAATTGGACGCCCAAACAGGCCCTAAAATAATACAATTAGTTGAATTTTGATTCAATAATTAAAAATAAAAATAAAAATAGTTGATACAGATGATTCTGATTACTCGGGCTTCCTTGTCTGGAGGCCTGGGTAATGGTCTGATGAGAAACACTCAACATTCTTAAAATGCCTGCAAATCATAAGTTGTCAAAGGTTGGTAATTCTGGGCTTATACATTATAGATGCTGCATGATAACAAGAGTACGTAGATGAGGTGTACCAAGCTCAGTTGTCCTTAATGATCAGTAATCAGTCTTAAAAACTTGTCTGCATGCTCTACTTTTAATTGAATCGGATATTCACTTCAGCCATAGTTCCATGGAAGTTTTTCTTCTCCTTTTGTCCCACAAAGATAGGCTGCCAAGTTTAAGAAAAATTATTATTGCATTGATTAGTCACTTTTTAAACTCTAACTTTCCAAAAGTACTAGGTATTAGGTTTTGTGTTGAAAGTAACTATCGAAACAACTAAGGGTAGTATAGGAAAGTTAAAAAATAATAATAATTTGACTTCTCAAAATAGACAAATAGTTTGGGACAAAAAAAATTGCAAAAATGGCCTATCTTTATGGAAGCAAAGGTAATAGGTTTATTTTTTTCTTTAAATAAATGCCTACCCAAAATAGTATTTTTTTTTTTTTATAAAAAAAAAAACACGATCAGTAATTCAATTTCAATGTTCTCACAAAATGCTAAGATCGTGATTTTTCGTAAAGAAATATAAAATAAATGTTTTAAAAAAAAACAAACAAACAGACAAACCTATGCCTAGAGGACATAGCCCCAAAAATACATTCCATATAAAATGTCAGAAAAGTTACAGACACAATCTCCGAACATAGCAAGACAAACCACAACACATTTATCTCATGTACAGTGCGGAGCTAATTAATCTTCGAGTAATACTACTGAGCTAATCTTGGTAGTGGTGTAGTATTTTTCTGCTACCACCCATTCGCTCTTCGATCATTCACCATGTAAAGACCTTGTAGAGGCAAGGAAACGCCTACAAGGAATAATATCAAAGAAAGAATGTTTCAACAATATGTCTAGGATTTTCAAGCAGTGAAAATACTAAAAAATACAAATGCTTACATGGTTGAAAACTGCTGGAACAATCTACAAAAAAGCAGCCAATATTTTGGGTACATATATAGTGGACCATGATAATTATTATTAAAAAAAAAAAAAACAACAACAACAACAACAACAACGTAAACTAACGTATATAGGGAGGAGCATTCTACCTAAAGAAAAGAATAAAGAAAATGGCTTAACATATAAGTAATGAACTCATCACTAATAAAATTAAACATTTTACATGAATATGAGTTCTAGACTTGTACATTGGATCCGAAAATAAATGATAATAATTCAGTACAATTTTGTGTGGTCCATGAATGAATGACATGGAATACTAGTCAATAAACCCTTAAACCAAATACTACTCAAACCCATTTTCCAACTTGGAAGTTGGTGCCATTACTCCGAGTTCCATACTCGTCTTTTTCATTAGACAAAAGTTGGTTCACGTCTATGAGTGGGTAAAGACAGTAGAAGAAACGGTATTGCTTGGAGTCAATCTTATGGCCATATATATGAACTTTCTTGGTTTCTTCTTCTTCTTCTCAACTCTAACACGTTTTCCTTTCAATATTTTTCGCTGAGCATAGAAGATCTCTAAGACCTGCCCGGGCCATTCCCTTCATCTCCCTATATTTCCTACACTTGAAGCTCCACTTTTTACAGTTATGCTTGTTTCCATGTGTCCATATTTATATTTATATATATCATGAATTTGATGACATCTCCAAGTGAAGGTTTAATTGCTTGTAGGGTTCTCAAGATCTAAGCTTAAAGGTTAAAAGCATTTCCAGTCTTTCTCCTTGCTCCTTAAGCTAGAAATCACGTTTGTGGATTACATTCAGGGGCGGAGGGAGGGGTGCCAGAGGGGGCACCTGACCCTCCTCACCCATTAAAAAAATCGTTTTTCACTACACCTAAATTTTGGTATTTCTCAATTTGAACATCCTAAATTTTTTTTCGGTCCTTTATATTTTCTAATTGTAATCCTCTCTCTTTCTTTTTTCCCTTCATAAACAAAACTCTTACCTCTTTTACCTCTTTTATTTCATAAAAGTTTAATCTTTCTAATTGTAGCCCTTTTGTTATCAATAAATATTTATGGTTTGTATTAAGAGGGTCTCTATTGGCAACCTAAGACTTGCTTTGCATCCCCCAACCCTTGTAATTTTTTAATATTTTATGAAAAATATAAAAATTTTAACAAAAATTGGTCACATTAACATTGGAAAATATCATTTTGCACAACTTTGTAGGAGAAGTCTTTTCCAAAAATTTCATTTAAGTAGACTTTTTAGATTTTTATAGAAAAATTACTATAAATGACAAAAAAGTCAACTTAACGACAATTTTTTAAAAAAACCTTTATTCTACGAAACGATTCAAAATGATGTCTTTTAGAAGGATAACATGGCCAACTTTTATGAAATTTTTTTATATTTTTCATTAACCTTAAAAAACCAGAACAACCAAGCGAGTCTTGTAGTGCCAATATATAAAGGCCCCCTTGTATTAATCATTGAGTTCAAAAAAATTTCCTTTGTTCTAGTTAGGGCAAAAAAAAAAAAAATCGGAAGAAGGTTTCGTTCAAAGGATTCTTTAATTTATAGAATAAGAAAAAAAAACACAAATATATATTCAAATAAAAATCGACCCTGCTAGAAATAATTCCAGGGCTCCGCCACTTATTACATTGATTATTGGGTTTTTGCTTAGATTTAAGACATTTCTCTGTTTTGTGAAGGATTGAATTGAGAAAACCTGCCTTATAATCGTCATTTTCAGCTCAAATTCGAGTCCCACGAGCTCATCAAACATAGGCTATTTCTTGATCGAGAGCTCTTGAGTTTCTCAATTCTCAACAACTTCGCTAAAGTCTAAGCATTTGCAGTCTTTTCCTTGCTCTAAATGCTAGTAATCAAATTTGTGTTTCACCTTTTGTTATTGGGTTTTTGCTAAGATATCAGATCATCCGCTGTTTGTGATGGTGTAGACTGAGAAAATTAACTCATCATTGTCACTTGATGAAACAAACAAGTCTTTCTTGATAGCACGAAAATCCCTATGGTTGTTTTTCTTTGAAAAATTATAGCTATATTTTTACATTATTTTGACGATTTCCCTAAACAAAAAGGGAGAATAAGAAAAGAAAAAGAAAAAGGGAGAGAGAAGAACTCTTAAAGGTCGAGATTGGTAGGTGCTTGTGTTTGTGTTTACAGCCTAAAGACAAGACTAGCTACAGGTTAAGCAACTCTCAAAGTAATTTCTTCAGGCACCAGCAGTCCAACCTTGGCTATTCGAGTTATAATTAGGAAGTTGGGAAGCTCCAAGAAATGTGATTTCGTCAGATCCTGTTCCCTCACCATCCATGAAAAGAATTTGAGGGATTTTCTTCAATATTGCTAGCCCAATGATCATTGCAGTCCAAGTGATCAAGTCTCTCTTTCCACTGATGCGATAGAAGACCTCTCAACCTTTTCCATGTCCCCAGTCTTCGCATATACATGTCTATCAATGCCACCACGTACATCTTTCACAAGCATCTCTTCAAAACCTTGAGTTGCAGCTCTTATGCTTGCGACGCAAACAGAGTCAACAGAGTACATGCATATTCAGAAGCGTAGTCTCAGAACATAGAGATATATTCGATAAAGTTAGCCCACTTCTTAATATGCATTCGTGAACTTCCTCTCCAAAGTAAATGTCCCTCCTTGGCATCTCCACAAACAATTTCTATGCTTCTTCAGCATTTATTTTATTTTTATTTTTATTTTTATTTTTTTGTTTTACCCCTTCGGAGATGCCTAGAGATCATACAATTATTTCAAGCTAGTTTCTTTAAATAAATAATAATTTTCTTATTAAAAAAAAAAAAAGAAGGGGGGGTTGCAGCCCTTATGCTTGCACCACGAAACAGAGTTACAGAGTGCATATTCTGTGGTATGGTGACCACAAAGGAGAAGAAGAGAATAAAATAGCTTCCTTTGTTGGCAGCTTTTTGTTGATCCTCTGATCATGGTGTTATAAGGGAGACCTATTTTACTTTACTAAATATCCAAAATGAAATGAGTGTTGAGCGAAAACAGGGGGGCAAAAATGAATAACGCCGTTGCCGGGGATCGAACCCGGGTCACCCGCGTGACAGGCGGGAATACTCACCACTATACTACAACGACCTTGCGCTGGATCAGGGTTTAGTAAACAATTTTAGCGAGTCGAGGGCTAGATTTTAGTCCCATCATAATGGAAACGCGGCTATATATTTGACGGGAACATCGTATCTGCACTATGGAAGTTTGTCCTTGTAGGTGCTAACACGGAAAGTCGGAGATCGAGTGTTCTGGCTAATAGCCTACTATAGTGAATTAGTGATACCTGTCATTAAGGCTGCTTAGAGCATTTTCAATGGAATTAGCTATCTAACCCGTTTAATTATTTTAATTAACTAAATCATTTTTTTACCTCCCTAACGGGTTAGCTATTTTAGCAATCGTTATTTCGGTTAACTATATTTACCTAGTGAATATCCATTAACTAAATTATTTTTAGTTTAAAAAGTGATACTTGTCCTCTCACCTCTTATATGCAATCATTCTCTTTTTAACTTTCCACCAAATGATTAAAAAATGAAAGATTATTAATAAAATTTTGAAATAGTTCAAAAATAACTAGTACCCTTAGAGCACTCACTTGGATGACTAGTTAACTATTTTAAAAAATATCATTTTTCTAACTAAAGTATCTAAAAAATAGCTAATACCTTTAGAGATGCTTTTAGAAAGTGTCTTAACTCTTGCCATGTGCTTTCTTATTTTGTTTTTGATTTTGATTACACGATAATGATCAAGTGTGAATTGTCTCAAATGGGATTTCATAGTTTATAGTCATACACGCCAAAAAAAAAAAAAACACAAACATATGTGTGCGTGAAAGCAACCCATGATTACTAGCCGAGTGATTAGTCCCAAAAGATTCATACTTGATCATCTACTTTTGAACACATAATCAAAGAACTATAAAATCTTCATAGCTCTTTGATTTGGTTTTTACAACCTTGTTTTGTTGGGATCGAACCCACGAATTCTCACCATTATACTAAAAATGACCCAATAAGTGAATACTTCTTTTTTTTTTTTTGTCTCTTTTTTTTTTCTTGGTGGTTGTTGTTGTGGAGGGTTTATAACTAATACAATGAACAAATTTGTATAGCTATTTATAAAATAAGTACTATAGCTTTGATAGGATGTCCGGTCCCATTCCAGTATGGGATCCTAAATGGAATTTTCGTAAGGTTTCTATTTTAAGCCTTTGAATTTAGGTAACTTAAATCATTAATCCATATGGATTCGGATCTGAGGACGTAAAATTGAAGACCGGACGAAAATTTTGTCCAGGTTCATGGACTGGATTGGAACTGATTGGATATCATACTTACAAAACTGGAACCACTTTAATCAAAGATATTAATATTATATACCTACTGCAATGTAGAAAGGTCTTGATATTTTATGGCTGACGCGCCTTCCATGAATGGCTGCTTACTTGGAGGGTTCAGAATTTTGGCACCAATTAATTCAACTCAAAATATATTTAAAAAAAAAAAAAAAAAGAAAAAAAAAATGCTGTCATTCCCTAGTATTAAAGATTTAAAGGGTAAAGTATAAGGTCGTTAAATCAGCTTCAAGATGCCGCCCCTGCTACTGCGGGATCGTCTATGAGGGGGCATTCTCATCCCTCTTTCTCATGAATTTTTTTTATTTTTTTAAATTATTTTTTATCTTATAATCTCATCTCGAACATTTGCCACATCATAATATTTATTAAGTTGAATCGCCATATTGATATAAATTTATTTAGTTAACATGGGTTCACAAGCTCCAAGGCAAAATTGAAAAAAATATAATTGATGAAATATTCTTAGGAAAGATTATCGAACTATAATTGATTGTGATTAAAATATATGATATTTTATGATAAAATTTAATTGGTGAAATATTATTAGGAAAGATTATCAAACTATTATTTATTTATTTATTTTCTTGTGTGAAAGTAGACAGGATGTTAACAGTGTTATATAAGTAGAATTTTATGTTTCTAAAAGTTGCCCTAGTTTTTTAAATATAACGTACTTGTCAATGTTATGTACTATTTCATTATATTTATTTATTCATACCAATGTGTGGTCTTCTCCATCTTCATTTTACTTATTAAGGTAAAAAAAAAAAAAAAAAAAAATCATTCCATTCGAGAGGCTTTGTGGGGAAACCCTAATTAAAAGGCGTTTAGATTTAATGCTGTGCGCAATAGAAAATCCAGAGGCTACCAAATGAGGCCTTATGGGGTGTATTGACTACTTGAGTCCTTGACTAGAACTTTATCCCATATTCTGTTTCTATTATTTATTTATTTATTTATTTTTTAAGCAAAAAAAAAACTCCCCCAATGGCTAGCTATTTCACATTGCCTTGGGCCTTTTGTTCTTGTATTTTTTTCACATCCCTGTTTTATTAATGCTTTTTTCGTATAAGACATTCGCCGTATTGCGTGGCCGAGTCACAGTTACATGGAAGGCTCCTACTCCTTTTTCCCTACATTTCCTGTCTTTTGTCGTAAGACAAAAATCTGTTCTACGCGTTGAAACCACATAGAAGAAACGGCAGACGACAATACATTGCTTCTTCTTCTTCTTCCCTATCTCACATACATTCACCTTTCCTTTCTGTTTCCTTGCGGGTAAGATCCCTTAAACCGCCCCATTCTCTTCATCTCAATATACTTCCTACTCATGTTAAAGCCCTCCCTTTTACTGGTATGCTTGTTTCCTTATTCTATATCTATATTTATGTCATGAATTTTATGACATCCCCAAGTTAAGATTAGCTTTTGGGGATTCTCAAGATCCGAGATAAAAGTTTAAAGCATTTCCACTCTTTTCCTTGCTCCGCAAGCTACAAAGCACGTTTCTGGTTCCTTTGATTATTGGGTTTTTGCTTAGATTTAAGATCATTCCTTTTTTCTTTTCAAGGATTGAATTGAAAAAACCCACCTTGTATTTGTCATTTTTAGCTCAAATTCAAGTCCATCAAGCTCATCTAATGCAGGGTTTTTCTTGATATCTTCTGTGTTTCTCGAGATCTTCGCTAAAGCTCTAAGAATTTTCAGTCCTTTTCCTTGCTTTTCGAGCTAGTGATCAAATTTGTGTTTCACATTTATTGTTGGGTTTTTGGTTTAGATATCAGATCATTCGCTGTTTGTGATGGATTGATGTGGGAAAATCACCTTAGCTTTGTCATTGGATTAGATACAAGAAGTCTTTCTTGATAGTAATAAACATATAGTGGGAAAAGTTCACGTTTTGACTTAGGGTTTTGTATTTATTTGTTATTCTCATTTGGATCGTAATCTGCCAGAATGGGTAGTCAATTCAGCAAGAAACCAAGTGGTGGTTCCCCTCCAACCCTCCAAATCAACACCAATTCACAGTATACGGCCGAATTGAGCTCCTATGAAGCCGCATGCCAAGTTGATCCTGACTTACAGACATTCGATGCCACCCTTCATCAGCGTACTAACCGAGTGATCAACACCCTTGCTGATGGAGTTGAGGTGCGATCCTTATCGTTTGACTCGCTTAGAGAGGTCACTGGTTGTCTACTTGAAATGAACCAGGAGGTTGTGAAGGTGGATTCTAGAGTGCAAGAAGGATATTTGGAAAAATCAGGAGTTATTCGATCTGGTGGAGGAGTACTTCGAGAGCAGTCTTCAAACTCTTGATTTTTGTACTGCCCTTGAGAAATGCCTGAAGCGTGCTCGCGATAGCCAATTGATAATTCACGTAGCGCTGCAACAATTTGAGGAGGAACAGGAAGATGGGGTTGATGGGAAGAAGTATTTGAGGACATTAAAAGAATTGAAGAATTTTAAAGATGCTGGTGACCCTTTTACAGAGGAGTTTTTCTTGTTTTTTCAATCAGTTTATAAACAGCAGGTATCAATGTTGCAGAAATTGCAAATCAGGAAGAGAAAACTAGATAAGAGATTAAAATCAGTGAAGGCGTGGACGACAGGTTTCGAATGTATTATTCGTTGCTGCTTTTGCCTCGGTTTTGATTTTCTCTGTGGTGGCAGCTGCCATTGCAGGCGCCACCAGTTGTAACAGCTTTGGCTGGTGCTTTGGCTGTTCCAATTGGCTCAATGGGTAAATGGGTTAACTCGCTTTGGAAAGGTTATGAAAATGCATTGAAAGGACAGAGAGAGATAGTAAGCTCAATGCAGGTTGTAACTTTCATTGCAATCAAGGACTTGGATAACATTCGGGTTCTTGCCAACCGATTGGAAATTGAGATTGAGTCACTGTTGCAAAATGCTGATTTTGCACTGAAAGAAGAGGATGCGGTAAAGCTTGTTGTAGATGAGATCAAGAAGAAGCTGAGTGTGTTCATGGAAACCATTGAAGATTTGAGTGAACATGCTGACAAGTGTAGCCGGGATATAAGAAGGGCAAGGACGGTGATTTTGCAGAGGATAATCAAACATCCCAGCAACTGAATTATTTCTTTGGTATGTTGTCCTGATTAGTGTTCCAACATTGGTTATCTTATGTGTACTTCATGTAATAAGTAAAAAAAAAAATGCTAACTCTACAACTTTTGGTCCATTGACTTGGATTTAACCCTTTATGAAGAATACTTGATTACAGAATTTTACTGTCAAGCAGATATATACAGTTGATGTGTTTTAGATTTGGATTTCTCTATTAAAAACGATTGTTTCTTGTTTTCGTTTCTTGTTTTTGCTACATTTGATTTAATGTGGTCTATGTATCAAATGAGTGCTAGATTTTCTGAAGTTAAAAACTTCAAATGTTACTTAATTGCTTGATTCAAGATCTAGAAATTATGATTCAACAATCATGCGGTTAGTGTTCTCTCTGTTAACATTATGGTTCTGCGTATGCTATTCCCTGCACCATTATTGTGAACTGGAGAAACATTAGTAGATGAGGAATGTTTTCTGGAAAATATATATATTCCATTAACTCGATTAGAGTTGCGATATTGGACACTTTATATAGAACTTGAAAAAGATGTAGGGAGCAGGGTTAAGGTACTGCATATCAGTATATGTTTCTCTGTCAAAATCAATGCACTTGCTCTGACATGGTGATAAATATGAGCAATCAGATCGTTTGATGTATGGCTTTTCTTGCTCAGTCATGAAGTAAGCTATAGTATGACAGGTTCCTAATCAGTCCGCTTGGAATAAATAGAACTCAAACAGATGAGCTCAAGAGACGAGATTACGCTAATACTAATAAGCATTCTTGTTTGATTTGATCATGAAACATTTGTGAACTAGCTTTATAATAGATGTATCTCTGGCCTCAGTTACCTTGCAATTAATGAATATGATTATATATATATGGATTAACTATAGATGAACTAAGGTTAAGTTCAAAGGCAATACCATTTACTATGGGGTCAAAACGGTTTAGTAATTTACATATGCATTAGATCTGATCTTTATAGTAATTAAATTCTATAATTGCATGAAATGTTAAAAACGATAAGTTAAATATGAGCTTCACTATCCATGAAATTCTTGGGATAGTCATCCATGCAATTACAAATAAAGAGCCCCTTTAGTCTCTCTCTCTCTCTCTTTCTTGTGGGGTGGGGGGTGTTAGGGTTTGAGAAACCTGGACATCATAATGCACTAAAATATAATGCTTACAATATGAAGTAACAAACTCACAAATGTGGTGCATTCGCAACATATATCAAATATAGTATATTGTTTGTAACTTTTACTATATAGCATGTTAATGCATTTTTTCTTTTAAGTCTCCTGATACAAAGAAGTTTAAGATTGAGGGGTCCATGTAGCGATTGAAAATGTGGGAGATTGTAAAATTACCAGGATGGAGGTTTTGAGAGTTGAAAACATGGTGAGTGGATGCATTTTTTCTTTTAAGTCTCCTGATACAAAGAAGTTTAAGATTGAGGGGTCCATGTAGCGATTGAAAATGTGGGAGATTGTAAAATTACCAGGATGGAGGTTTTGAGAGTTGAAAACATGGTGAGTGGAAGGAGTCATTGCGGACCATACTGAAGGAATTTAAGGAGCCCATATTCTGCACTTCAGTTATAGAAATTAGGAGGACGGAGAAGTGATGAACTAGGCACCTTTAATGTAGTTAATTGCTCAAGTGTCACTCACCTTAGAATATCATATAGCTGTCTAAGATGCAAAAGTTTGAAATCCACTTCCTGGAGATCTTCTGGATGAGTTATCCGGTGCGGCAGGTTGAGGTCTCAGGACAATCAGTGTAGGCAATAAGCATATTGAGACCTAGAATGACTAAGCTGAGGACTGGGGATCCACAGAGAAACCCTCATACTCTCAATAGAACACATCCTCCACCTTACCGACACAGAAAAGGTGTTAAATATCTCTTGCGAGAATTAAGGTATGGACACCTGAATACTAATATTTGCAGAGAGGTTAGGAATGATACCATGCTGATTGGCATGAAAAATGGTTTAATAGACTGCTTTGAATGTTTCTCAGGGTTGCACATTTAAAGACCAAAACTGTTGGATTTGGACTTGGTTCTGCAACTGCAACTTGCCGCGTGCAGGCCCCCAGAGGGGAGGGGAGGGGAGGGGAGGGGAGGGGGAGGGAAGGGTATATTATTAGAGGCATTTTCATTTTGTCTGGTTTTAAGAGTTGAAGGGGTGAGGGAAGGGTTTATTATTAGAGCCATTTTCATTTGTTTGGTTTTAAGAGTTATTAGATTGGTGCTGTTGTGGTATGTCAGTGCTCAACGGCCAATGACTAAACTACTGAATTGAGCAAGCTGCTTTATCCCTAACTTTGCACCTCTGGGTCAAATACCATTTTTGGTGAAGAGAGTATATCAGCAACATTTAAATGAGATTTTTATCCAGAGGTTTGATCGCCTATAAGAAAATTTGAGTGTAAATTACTAAGTTCTTTCCATGTAATAAGCAGCACACTATTTTTGCTGACCTGGGAAGAATTAGAGACTTGAAAATTCATAGCTCTCATGGGTACCAAAGATTGTATGTGTGCCAGCTCTAGAGTACTAGCTCTAGAGTACTTTAGAATGAAGCAGCGGATCGGTCTTGTCCAAGAGGTCTAAATGGCTTCAATGATGGGCTGATTTGGATTCTGATGAGTTTGGAATATGAAGGAGGTCATTTAGTTTGTAACAGGGTCATAGATGACAACATAGTTCATAGCTGTCTAAAAGCATCACCGAAGTTTTGTTGAATCTTTTTCGTTTCTTTGTCATCTTGGTAGTAATCCTGGGGTGTAATTATAAATCTTGTGCAGAATTCTTTTGATTCTGTGGAAGTCATTTCGAAGATCCAATTTACCCGTATGCAATGCCAGGGACACACACAAACACCCATTTGTGATATTTTCCAGAAATGGCCCAATTCTGTTTTCCATCATATTATTTGAAAATTTCCAGATTAAGAGTTGTTTTCACCAGTATATTTCACTATGGTAGTAGAGTAAATGCATTGCTATAGCTGTTTGGTGGTAGTCCGAGCTTGTATTGTGCTTTTTCTGCAGGGACATGGTTTCCATGGAAACAAACAAGAGCCCATGAAGGTGGCAACAAATTGGCAGGTTCTTTCTTGCGCAGCTGTTGGAAAGTACATGCCCAAACACCAAACAAGTTTTGATTTAGACACAGCGAGATTATTACAATCTGTTTTGGAAATTTTAAAAACATTTCTTCCAAAGGAAGCCTTGCAGAGCTTGTCAGTTGCTTATGGTGAAGATGGTTGTCAGTTGTCACTAAAATGTGACACCAAACTGAGTAACGCTGGATTAGAGTTTAGCTTTACTTAAATTTTCTATTATTGGCGTTAAGTACACAAGCTTTATGGAATAAAGCTGAAAGCCTGAAACCAAAATAAAGACTTAAACCAAAAACAGAAACAGAAAAAGGCCACCACGGAGGCAAAATTTACACTTTCTTTTATTTTTATTACATTATGCCAAGAGGATTAATCTGACTTTCAGAACCGCAGTGAAACCTCCTATAAATACCACACAAAATTTCTGATGGAGGAGACCACCACCTTTTTTTTTTTTTTTTTGTTTTTTTTTGTTTTTGGGTAACAGCTCGAATATGATGCGAGAAATTTGTTGTGTCCCACATCGGCAGGGATATCACTAGGGTTTAAGAGGCATGGGCTGCCCAAGATGGTCCATGCCTGGAAGGACAGTGGTATCCTTATTAGAGTGGGTTTAGTCTGTAAGACCGTAACCTGCAGAGTCCTGTTAAGCTAATAATAAGGGTGGCGCCCCCTCACTGGGTATTATAGGGCGGAGGCAGGGCTGTGGTCAAGATGGGGCGCTTCTGGGATGAGAAAAATCTCTTGGCCAGCTGAAGATGAAGATGATCTAAGCCTATGATAGGCTCTGCTGAGTTGCAAAATACAGAATTAGCCTAGCTATGCGGTTTACATTAAAGAAGTTATAAAACTTTAATGAGAAGATTCAAACTGAACGACACCACATACGCTAAGGCATAGTTTGGTTAGCTTTTTTAAAGTAAATATTTTGTTTTTGCTTTCCAAAAGCAATAATTGCTCTGATTTTAATTTTTGAAAGCATGTAGGGTACTCTAAAAATATTGACCAAACAGTACCTTAAAATAGCCAAAAGAAGGTTGGGACTTGGGTGACATAATCTTTTCCCTTTTTTTGTTTTTTGCATGTAGAAGAGTTGCATCAAATTTCAAAACACCACCGATCAAGATTCGTGGAGATTAAGGAATGGCGGAAGGATGACTTTTATAGGTCCAAGGGCGGAAGTGGGGACTGCTTAATTACACAAGACTTAGAATAAGCCTAGGCATGCATTGCCTTCGTCAAAGGATTAATGATTTGATGAATTTAAGAATTTGACTAGGGGTACATGCTTATTCTAAGGGGTGAATTGAGTGGTTTTTAGGTTTTTTATTAGATAAAAAGTTTTGGGTTTAACTTCCACTATTTTCTCATGATACGACACTGGACTTATTTTGTAACTGTCTAATACACGAACGATTATATGTTACACAAGACTTAGAATAAGTCTAGGCATGCATTGCCTTCATCAAAGGATTAATGATTTGATGAATTTAAGAATTTGACTAGGGGTACATGCTTATTTTAAGGGGTGAATTGAGTGGTTTTTAGGTTTTTTATTAGATAAAAAGTTTTGGGTTTAACTTCTACTATTTTCTCATGATACGACATTGGACTTATTTTGTAACTGTCTAATACACGAACGATTATACGTGTTCAGGTAAGATTGGATCCAAACATTAAAAAAAAAATAATAATAATAATAATAAATAACACACACAATGGTATTAAAAAACTAAGCATTGGGTTATCATGGAAAGCTCTCAATAAGTCAAATAATCATGTTGAAAATTCAACCTAATGGGACCAAATGTGAACCATCAAGCAACTAGACTGAGGCACGCGTGCCTGATCTCTCTTTCTTTTTATCGTTTTTGGATCAACCGTGCCTGCTCTCATTGCCAGAGATTGGGGAGACCTTGCGATCCAACGGTCCCTCACTCCCTCCTCAGATCCAACGGTTGCCATTTAGGTATTAATGGCGGGAAACAAGTTGACAATGATAATGCAAAATAATTAGTAGGTGGGAATTGGGAATGGGATGTTGTGCGGACGGTGAACCCCACGCGAATAAAGACAACAGCTACAAGGGATAAAGGCGATCCACGTGGGCCCCTCTGCTAGATTTCGGGGGTTCCATTGCAGCCCTCTTTACGTTTCTTTCCTCCCCACAAGCTTCCCTCTTTGCGCCCCTTGTCTCCTTTACCGCTGTAAATGGATACAAAGACCTTTTCATCCCTTATAAACTTACAAATTTATTATTCTATTAAAAATGAAGAAATTTACAAAATTACCACCCTATCCCCGCCCTTTTTTTTAAAAAATGAATATCAAAATCTTAATTCTCTAATTCATCTTCATGGTTTATCCTTGGAATCTTATTTTATTTTCTTTATTTTGATTTTGAACAAATAAAAGAGGTCTAGTGAAACTAAAATCAAATCTAAAACATTTTCCTTATTTGGACATAAGGACCTATTTAGGAACTTAAAAAATTGGATCATAGCCAATTTGATTCATAATTGTTATCTAATTTTTAAATAAATCAACTCGCAATTAATTTGAAAAAAAATTTATATTTATATCTTATTTTCATAAGAAAGTAGAACTAATTAAAAAGAAAACAAAATTTATTGAACAATATGAAATTAAAACTAATCAAATTTATTTTCAACTGGTTAGGTTTTTCGATTTGCCAAAAAACTCCTAAGTGTCAACTATTATTTCACCTCTTGAGGCATAGAAATAGGTGCAAATATGGAAAACGCTACTTTTTGCAAACAATAATTAGACTATGCATCTCATGGGATTAGTTTAAACCCACTTCAAACCTCACTCGAATATCACTAAGCCAAACGGACCAGATGGAAATTGAAGTCAACGGCTGTTCAAAGGGCATCTTCGTCAGATAAAGTTTGCACATTATTGTCGTCCAGGGGAAAATATGAAGGAGTGCAACCTGGTAATTAACTTCAGTCCCTCTCCATAATCCATACCTAATCAACAATGATTATCATAATATAGAGTAGCTGCGAAAACAGCCACAGTCCACACTGAGTCAACCAGTACACTTCTTCTACCATAAGAAAAGTCACGTGTATAAGCCCAATACTCACGTGACTCTTCTTACGTGTCAATCAATTATCGGCTCTTCAGCAGCTTCCGCACCAAATACATACTCCGAAGTACGCACTCTAATCCTTCGTTCCATACTCCTGTCTCTGTGTCTGTCTGCCTTCGTCTGTGTAATAAATGTTGGAAGCAGAGGAGAATACAGTGAATGGTGGTGGGTTATTGCAGTCGAATAGCTGTGGAGAGAGCAGCGAGGAGGGGCTCTCTGTTCTTCCACCTCACACCAAAGTCGTTGTAACCGGTAACAACCGGACCAAGTCGGTGCTTGTTGGGCTCCAAGGCGTTGTTAAGAAGGCTGTTGGGCTTGGCGGGTGGCATTGGCTGGTAACTCCTTTTACCCATTATGGTCTCTTGTGGTATGGAAAATTGATGATTTGGGTTCTGGGTTTTGATTCATTTTGTGAGTCATGCTCGTAGTTTGTGCAATTTTGATCATTTTGGAATAATTTGATTAGTGCGTTCTGGTTGATTTTGAAATTAGTGATTGTAGTTTGTGCAATTTGGGGGGGTTTTTGTTTGAGGGAGATTTGTTTTGGTGTGTCATTAGCAATGTGAGCTAATTGTTGCTCTTGGTTTATGAGGCTCATTTTCTTATTGTGCTTTTATTGGGCTCAATTTTGATCCTATTGGGATAAATGTCGGAGTTTGATTCATGAATCTCTTGTTTACTCATCGTTTATTAAGTTCCTTTTTTTTCCCTAAAAATCCTATGTACTCCTCTCCCCCACCCCACCTTTATTTGTTTATTTATTTTTATTACAGTTTAGGCTTAATTTCTAGTTTCAAGGCTTTGGTTTAGGATTGAATTCGTCCAGATGGTAATTACCTGATTGGCGATACTGATTCTGGATGCAATTGTGAGACACTCTGTTAGTATATCTTGTTGCTTGAACTTGTAGTGGTCCTTTTTTTTGAACCTTTAGGGGTTTCCTTCTGAGCAAGGAATTGGGTTTTGCTTCGAATGATTTGGATTTTGGATGGATCTAGTTTTGAACGTGTATTTTATGGTTTATGTCCCCCCACCCCCCCCCCCTCCCTCCTAACCCCTCTCTCTTTCACTTCTATTATTATGGAAATTGTAGGATGTTTCAGTGGGATTTAGATTCAATTTTCATCTTGTGTGCTTATACATTTGGTGTTTGATAAACTTGGCTTATGTAGTTTATCAACTTTGAATTCTGGATTTATTATGGCCTTTCATATTTCTTTATCCGAGTTTGTATGCCATTTAATGATTTGAGTTGTTAGTTGTTACTCCTCCAAAAATCCCACTTTCTTTGAATACCAAAGTTTAAATTTCTCGAATTAACTTTTAATTTTTGTGCTTTATGAACTTTAGACCTTTACTGTAGAGTTAGTTATGGTCTTCCATAAATGAACTATAATTTGAATTGAACGGGAAGCTTAAATGAACTGTAAAATTTTCCATTATTGATGTTCTCAATTGCAAGTGATTTTGTGTTGTGTATGATAGATGACATTAAATTTGCATGCAGTCAGGTATCTAAACTTTTCTATATCGTCGATTCTTATTTGTATGGTACTTGACTAGATAATCTACGAATCAGTTAAGCTATATTAAATGTTTTCCTTGGAATTTTGAGTATCAGCATATTAAATTTGGAGCTTCTTGCTTTCTGGATTAAGTCCCCAGATTTTGATCATTGTCCATAGTTTCTTTGATCATATAGGCGTTGTTGATTTGTAAGACAAACCTTACTAAAACATGGCGTTTTCTTTTCAGTTCCATGAAATTTTAATTTCTTAGTGTCTTCAAGTGTTCTGCTGAGAGATTTATCAGTAGTTCTAAAATCTTTCATACTGTTGAACTGATAAATTCAGTTACTGTTTTATCCAGTGTTTGCTTCCCCTGGTTTTGTCTTGACTAGTGCTGTCGGTTTTAACCTCTTTTTTTACTATCAGCATGCATGTTTGGTAACTTATGTGCACTTATTATTGGTTTATAGTTTGTCGTCTGTTGTTGTACCAATTCGTGAATTTTCAGGTTCTTACGAATGGTATTGAAGTCAAGCTACAGAGGAACGCTCTAAGTGTAATCGAAGCTCCAAACGGCCAGGAGGATGATGATGATCCTGAATTTGAAAATTTGCAGTTGGAATGACCCAGACATTGGTGAGTTTGGTTAACTAGGTAAAATGTATCTTTTTTTCTCCTTTTGTTCACCATTTGGATATCTGGGAAATTTATTGGTTATTGAGTTATCCTATTAGGATTTATTTTATTCGTCTTTTTATTTATTTTTTATTTTAAAGAAAACGAAAACGAAAAAGAAAAAGGAGAAGAAAATTTTTACTTATTTTGATATTTATTCATTAATATTATTGCTTGGGCGGGGGTGGCTCCTCCATCAAAAAATAACAAACCCATCGATGTTCATATGATCCTGCTTGCTTACAGATGGTTGAGTTCTGGATTATCAACTATCCAAAACTCATGGGTTCCTAATCTGCTGGATGTCTGGATATTTTTAGGGTTCCTCCTGGTCCAGGTGGCCCACCATATCCCTTGTCAAATTAACTGGCCTATTTGCCTCTATGTGGTTGACTACAGGGTCTACCAGCTAATATGGCTGGTTCTGATGGTTGTGTGTTGGTCCAACACTAGCAACGGTCAGTAAGATGTCTTTTCAAATATTCAAGCAGGAAGAAACTGGAGTTGTTTGGGCTACCTTGTGGTGTGTCTAGTAAAGAACTTTCTTTGGATAAAAAGACACTGGTGATGTTACATAGGATGCATTATGTCTGTACTTCCCTAGACACCTTTAATTATTTCAGAATCACACTGCATTTGTTTTTGTTTTTTGTTTTTTGTTTTGGGTTCTCTTTTCCGAACTTCTGTTATTTTTATTAGGTGCTCCTTTTTTGCCCTCTTCTCACAGGATCTGATGACACTCAAAAGTCCTACAGACGATGGAATCAGCCCGAGCAACCAGTTGGGTCATTTCATAGGGCTATGAATAGAACTCTTTCTGATGATTCTCGGTCCAAGGGATCAGTTTCACCTGCCCAGAGTATCACGGTATTCAGCGTTAATATTATATTTGCTTGCTCTTCATTTTCTCTTGGGTCTTGAATAATGAACACTATCTGTTATGCTTATCTAGTTTAAAGTGATATTGTTTCTATGTTTGGTTATGATTATTTCTTCATGATTATTGTCTACAGAAAATTGACTTTAGTAAACTAGAAAGGACGGCATTATTGAGATATTGGAGACACTTTAACCTTGTAAGTTTTATTTTAATAATTTATCAATTAATTATTTTATTTTGAGAACTCATAGCATGCTTAGCACCGCCGACAATCTTGAATTCTCTGGCTGAAATTTGAAGATTTTGTTTCATTTTGTTTTGGTGCCTGCAGCATTGTTTATTTGAATTTTTTAATTTGTCCTTTATGTTCTCCAGGTGGATGCTATCCCAAACCCATCCAAAGAGCAGCTAATTGATGTTGTGCAAAGGCATTTCACGTCACAGGTACTGCAAATTTATAAGCTACTTTTGATCTTATCGAATATTCATAATACGAATGTTGGCACAAGATAGCGATGATGACTGTACCTTCATCCCAAGATGCTGATTCCTTATATTAGAATTGGTTATGACAATTATAAATATGGGAAGAAGACTATAGATAGCTGAAAATTTATGTGTTCCTTATTCATTCAAGAACTTGATATTCCCTCTTATTTATTTGAAACCCAATTGCTTATTTTTCCTGAAGCAATTGGATGAGTCGCAGGTCATTGTAGGGTTTGCGCAGGCTGCAAAAAGATTGAAAGCAGTTTGCAACTGACTTACAAGGGAAAGGAGTTTCTCATTTCGTTGCTGCCCCTAACAGGTTATGGATCACCAATTTGTCGTCTTCCGTCAGTTTCAACTTCTTGTCTGTAACATATTTAAATCCTCGGCCTTTTCCATCATTAGCAGTTTGGGTCAATTGAGTTGACAGATTATAGAGGTTCCTAATTTACCTTTAATTTATGTAGATAATGTTATGTAAAAAGTGTTGATTAGACCTTTACACTAGTGTTCTTAGTGGATTCAAGCTGGGTTTAAGTGCATTGCTGACTGGTGGGTTGATGTATATTTTTAGTTCCCTGCTAGTATTTTTATCTGAGCTTGTGGAGAGGTTTTTCTGCATCCACATCCTAATGTTTGTTGGTTTTATGGGAAATTGCTTCTTTATAATAGAAAACTGGCATAGGAAATGGAAACAGAAATTTATCAATTGATTTGAAGGAAGAATGAAGGGAAGCAGAAAATTTCTGAGGAATACCGTAGAATGAATGCTAACAAGTGGATTTGCTTCACGTGAGTATGTGTCCAATTATCGTTTAAATTAATACTGACGGAAGGGGCACTTAGTGTCACTTCACCAAAATCTTAATAATGCAAAAATGTTTGAAAAAAATAACCCCTAAAGTGATTGTTTTTAGATTCTGATGTAGGGGAACAAATTATAATTTCGATCTCTAGGATAAAAATAGGCATATTAGATCATGAAAAAGTCAATAAGTCGCCCACTATCCAACAGTAAAAATATCCCTACTCTATAGAAGAGCGTACTGATGCCTTACTCATGCCTTCAACAAACGGTGTGATGATGAATTTTTGGAAAACCCTGTGTTTTCTTACCCCTTCCTGGTAATAAATTATGGAAAGTGCCATTAGTCTTGTTACTATTTAAATAATTAGAGTTTCTAGAATTTTAGTCTCGATTAATCCTTTGAGTAATGCAGTTTTTCTGTTTCACATGTATTGGGTTATTCACAAACTCTTCAAGATTCTGAGGGTAACCCTAAAAGAAATCAATACTTATGTAGAGTTTCGAACACTCAACTTGTCTTTTTTGAAACTATTATCAAGTCTCGACTCGCTGTTATGTCAAGTTGTTAATCCTTGAGAGTATGGATGGGGCATTTGTTTTGTGTGTGGATATTTTTTTTTAAATAATTTTTGAAGAGGAGGAAAACAAATGTGCTGCTAAAAACGGTGCGTTTTGAGGGACATGGCAGGCAGCCTGTTTTACGAGCATTATAGTTGGGCGGAGGTCCAAACAAACGGTGCCGTTTGCTATTACAAATCCGAGAAATGGCGTCGTTTTAAATGATTCGTTTTCCACCCCTAAAGCTTCAGTCCACGTACGAGCTCTGTGAAGACGAAGCAAAACCTCTCTGGCGATTCAGAGAAAAACAACTAACAAGAGAGCGACTGAGAGAGCTATATACATATATATAAAGTGAGAGAAAGAGAAAGGGAAAGTCGTTTATTTTTTCTTCACTACATTTTTCCTATCAGACCCACCTTTTCTTCTCAGTGATAAAATTGATTGTTTTTCTGGCTATCTAAAATAGGGTTTGGGTTTCTTATCAATTTGTTCTTGTCGTCATTTAGGTACCCTTTACCAAACAGGAGTTGCAGAGTCTCTCACAGGTGTGTTCTCCTTCAGTTTAAATGTTTTGAGTTTGATCTAAAGATGCTCAGTTTCTGTTTTGAAAATGATTTTTCCTTTTTTGGTTTTCTCTGCTTCCATTGTTGTTGTTTTGCTCTTCCAATTCCCATCTGTTACAATTTTTTTCATATCCCTTTTTGTAATAACCTAGGTTGGGAAAAGCCCTCATTTTCTTTGTAGTACTCCTATAAATTTCTTGGGTTTTCTAATCGGTAGTTATCTTGCTCAGGTTATCTGGCTGAAATCTAGCTGTTGCTTATCAATGGACAGTAAACGAAAAAATTGTCTGTAAAGAGAGTCAATGGTTATTTATGTTTGGTTCTTATGGTGTCCATGGATTTCTCAGAAAGCATATGCTCTTTTTGGCTATTTACGGTGATCGGCCTTTTGGCTATTGGAAGAGTTCCATTAAAGCTGTACATTCGCTGAATCAATTCAAGCAAAAGAAGCCCATTTGGCAGATTAGCAGAAAGGTGAGGAAACCAGTCAAACCAATTGAGAGTAATGATGTAGACCCAAAAGCTTACATGAGGGATACAATCGGAAACATATCAAAAATTTTAAGATATTCGACTTGGGACTCTGCTCAAGAACAGCTTGAGAGGCTTTCCATAAGATGGGATTCTTACACGATCAATCAGGTTCTAAAATCCCATCCGCCGATGGAGAAGGCTTGGTTGTTTTTCAACTGGGCTTCCCGGATAAAAGGTTTTAAGCATGACCAATTTACCTACACTACTATGCTGGATATTTTTGGAGAAGCCGGGAGGATTTCGTCAATGAACTATGTGTATCAGCAGATGCAAGAGAAAGGGATAAAGATTGATGTGGTTACTTACACTTCACTTCTGCACTGGCTTTCCAAGGATGGGGATGTTGATGGGTCAGTGAAGGCATGGAAGGAGATGAAAGCTAATGGCTGCCGTCCAACCGTTGTTTCTTACACTGCTTACATGAAGGTTCTATTTGATAATAAGATGGAGAAGGAGGCCACTGAGATTTACAAGGAGATGCTTCATTCTGGATGTTCTCCAAATTGTTACACTTATACAATCTTAATGGAGTATCTTGCTGGGTCTGGTGAGTGTAAGCCTGTATTATATAACTTTTCTTTCTTTGTTATTTTTGTATGTGGGTGTGATTGTTAAATGTGTGAACTGTTTTTGTGATGCTCAATAAATATATGCTCATCAATTAGTATATCTTATCGATAGTCATTCTACTTCTCCTCGGCACCAAGTAATAATTTTTAATGGTGTTTATATGTAGCCATGCTTAGTTATTCGTTTTCAAACCTTCTTGTTGCTAGAGTCGGATCCTTTCATCAATTCAGGCTTTAAATTGAAATACCGTTCCATTTGACTCTCAAACTTGAATTTAACTTCTGCAAGAGCCGATTTAATGTGTGAACTGTTTTAGTGAAGCTCAATAAATATGTGCGTGATTCTTGTAGGCTCTCAGTTTTAAAATATGTTTGTGACAAAAAGTTGGCCAGTGGATTGAGGTGCTTTGAGCAAATTGGACAGTGGTATACTGGGAGAATTTCCACTTTAGGTTATGTAGGGAGTATCTTTGATATTCCAGCATAATTCAAGTACTTATCTTTAATAATCTACTATAATGCTAGCATAAGATTTTCATGGTACTCCCAAGTTTCCAGTTAATTTCCTTGTCCTGAATGTGTAGATTATAGAATATATCCTGCCATGCCTATTTTTCACTGATCGGATGCTCATAAAAGAATTATAGGCTGCATTGCTGCAGATGAAATTTTTGAAGTACTCTCTTGCATTCCATTTATCGGACCAGAAACACTTTCTTTGCTGTTTTGATGCACGATGTTTGACTTGTTATAGTTCAGCTACATTGCACGCAATCCATTTCAAAAAGGTTCATGACTCCATCATCCAAATCAAATTTCCTTCTATTTTTTATGATTACAGGAGTATTATAATTAGCTGGATGAGTTGTATTTATTTTACAGTTTTTGTAGATCTTAATTCTCTCAATCAGTTCTCTATTTTTCATCTATAAGGCTTGAGAAGCAACAATTTTGTAACAGCGCAAGGCCGTTTCTGATTCTGTCAATAATTTTCCTTATCAGTTTATGAAAATTGATTTTATTATATTCATCGAAAGTATCCATGATGATATAGATGTAATCAATAAAGGAAATTAAATAAATTATCCTCATCAAAAGACTGCTATCTATCACTTGTTGTATTAAGCTGTCTTTGTGTAAGAGTATTACTAATTCTATTCACAATGGGATTCAGGCAAATTCAAAGGAACCTTTGAGATTTTTAGCAAAATGCAAGAAGCTGGTGTACTACCTGATAAAGCTACATGTAATATATTAGTTGACAAATGTTGCAAAGCAGGGGAGACATGGCTAATGACCCAAATTCTCCGGTATATGAAAGAGAACTCTCTTGTTCTTCGTTACCCTGTATATTTGGAAGCAAGTAAAACTTTAAAAACTGCTGGTGAGAGTGATGTCCTCCTCAGGCAAGTTAATCCTCATTTCTCCATCGAATGCAGTTCAAAGGGAGAAATAGTTGGGTTTGAAGCAACTTCTGCTGATGTTCCTTTCATGACAGATAGAGGACTTATATTAAATTTCATGCAAAAGCAAAATTTTGTTGCCGTTGACTGCTTACTCAGTGGGATGATTGATAAGAACATCCAATTAGATTCTGTGATTGTCTCAACTATCATTGAGGTAAATTGTGCTCATCGCAGAACAAGTGGTGCTTTGTTGGCCTTCGAATACAGTGTGAAAATGGGCATACACATTGAGAAAACAGCATATCTTGCCTTGATAGGTGTTTTCATCAGAACGAATTCATTTCCAAAGGTTGTGGAGATTGTTGAGGAAATGACTAGGGCCGGACATTCTTTTGGAGTATATCTGGCTGCTCTCTTAATTTATAGGCTTGGCTGTGCTAGAAAGCCTGTTTGTGCTGCAAAAATATTTAATTTATTGCCTGGTGACCAAAAGAACTCTGCCACTTACACAGCCTTGATTAGTGCGTACTTCTTTGTTGGGAGTGTTGATAAAGGACTTAAAATTTATGAGACCATGCGAAGTAATGGGATTCATCCGGCATTAGGCACGTACAATGTACTTTTAGCTGGTCTCGAAAAAAGTGGTAGAGTTCATGAAGCAGAAATTTATAGAAAGGAAAAGAAGAGCCTGAAAGCTGATATCCATACCCAAGATATTTTCTCCGTAGAGGAAAAGATCTGTGACCTACTATTTGCCTGGGGATGCCATGTCTTGACATACCAGTGAGGACCATAGGCAATAGGCATACGGATTGCATGCTTATTATATAGCCTGCCAAGAATGGTGTAATTGGGCAGCATGAAGAATCATGCCAGGATAATATGTATTTGTAGCAGCAGCGTGGAACGCATAATGGATGTTGTTGGGTTTTATGTTCTTTTTCAACTTCTTTGATATGCAGGAGCAGGAAGTATAGCAGGTGAGTTGTTTGTGTCTTGATGCTTTTCGGCTCCAAATCATTTGACAGTGAAAATCTCTATTTTGCATTAGGAACTTGTTACTCAGACTTGGTTCATAATTCCAAAAAGGTTACTTACATGCTGGGGCAGCCTTTAGGACATCATAGTGGAAATAGCATTGGGTATTCAAGTCTGGATTATTAATGTTGTGAGGAAATAATTTGCATTTCTTTCTTTTCACAGTTGGCAAGGCGTTACACATGAGCTATGATAGTCTCCTTGACAAATACCTAAGGTACTCGGTAGGGTCGAAGGCTTAGACCTCCTTAGGCTCCTTATTAGCTTACAAAAAACATAGAATTGGGCTCTAGGGGCTCAATATGGAGGATTTTCTAAATGAAAAGAATATGTAACCAGCATAACAATGATTGGAGTGGAGACTAGCAAGTTTCCAATGACAATCAGCTTACATTAGGAGTGGGCATGTAACCTCTCCGATATTTTAGGTTTGGTAATGACTCTAATCATAATTTTTTTCCCCAGCTATGCCAAGACTTGAATCATCAAATTAAATGATTGGGCAGATGATGAAAGAGGTCTCATGGTGTATGTTGTCTGTTGATAACATTAGTTTCATTTATGAGACTAATGGTGGCTATTGGATCTCTTTTTCCATTTTCTTGTATTTGATTGTGAATTGTGATCGAATACAATATCTTCCTCAGTAAATGCCCTTCTTGTCAAATGATTCCTTTTCTATTGTGTCCACTCTTTTTCTTTTTGAAGGGGGACAAACAGAAGGGAACAGTAGATAAACATGAACTGGAATCTGCCCATGGCCTATGAGTCCTGGTTCCCTTGTGGCCAAACACTGCATAATTCTTTTATAAAAATAGTTTAGTATATCCAATCATCTAAATAAACTTATCCTGTTTACTTGTGAGGGTGAATAAACAAACCAAATTAAGGTGTCATTTAGTGACAACATAGAAACACACAAGGGAAAAAAAAAGGTCTAAAATTAAAAGATTCTATACCTAAATCTAATTACGGTCTTGTGTTCGTACTCTTTTGGGTTTTTTCCCCCCAACCTGTGTTGGCAGCCCATGTGCAGCTACCCTAATTATCACTAATCTTGTTTTGTTGCCTAAAAACCTAACCCTGCTGTAAGCCCTTCCCTGAACCCTCTCTCCAAAGTTGGATTTTGGGCATATGCCTGGGTTCAAGCTTAAAAATGCCATGCCCATCTTAGGGTTTTAATTACCGAGCAAAGTTTTACTTTAGCTCTCCAGTAAAACATAAAAATCAAATAAATTGCTTTTATTACTTGTTAAAAACACTTTCAGCCAGGCTATGCCGGTGCCTGGATTCTCTTTGGAACTACCACCCATGTGTAGTTTATGGGAAGGGATACTGGGATAGGGAAAAAAAAGGACTAGCCATGTTTCACTGCCTGCTGAAAGGCGTATCATTTCGACACTGCGAATAGACAGTAAATTATTGGCAGTGTCAGCCATCACTAAAACACTTACTTTCTTAATTATCGTGTTCGACCCGACCAATTGGTTGATAATGATGATTCAATGAGGATGAGTTTTTGCTTAACAAAATCTTATTCTAGACGCTTGCCAATGGATAATAGGGAAATGCAGGCTCTCCAACTTTTCCGGACCTAATAAAGCTATATGTGCCAATACACAAGTGGGTAAGCAGTTGCTTTTAGCACAACTCCTTGCCATTACAATACGCATATATATGCTGCCAATTCACAATAAATTTTTGCATTTACTGCATTTTATTATTATTATTATTATAATTTTTCTTTTTTGTGATAAAATATTTCGGAGACTACCCAATGAGTCAAATGAAGGAGCTAAAAACGTGGCTAGGGTATACTCTATGGACGATAGAAGGCCTCTAAAACGTGGGAGTAAAGGTTTTGATACCATTAAGATTGTTTAAGCAAAGGTGATATGTACTGTTATTGTTTACGTTATTGTTCCAACCATTTCTTGCCTAATGAACTGGGCAAGCTGATTCATCAGTTGCTTGAATGACACAGCATCCATTCATGAAACCCTTTTCTGTTTTGGTTTTAGGCTTTTCATCAATATAACAAATTATTCACCTAACTTTAGCAGCAGCTTAAATTAATTATATCAATGTGTTCTTGCATTTTTGCCGGACCATGACGGCGGCTTGTCATAATGCTAAGCAACCCCTATAAAATACAGGGAGGCAATTTAGTTGGAGTAAATTTAAAATTACAAGCAATAATGATTAACGTCATTCTTTTTTTTTTTTTTTTTTTTTTTTGGGGGAGAGGGGGGGGGGGGGGGGTTGTGGGGTTGAACGTGGGTTGTGGTACCATTTGTGGGTTGTGCTAACTATCTAATTATGTAGAGAGTATCAAGGGTTGTGGTAACCATTTGTGGGTAGGGCACTTTCTCTCATAAGCCATGGTTAAGTGATGGGCTAATTTGCCTAGGTGATGGATAAGAAAATTATTGATGAATTTAATAATTTCAATTTTTAAATTCTTTTAAATTTTTTAATGATGATTTCAATTAAGTCCTAAAAGGATGAAAAAGCATTTGAGAACTTGTGCGTGGCAAATCACTATGGTCAATCCAACATCAATCACAAGGGCAATAATTCCTCAGAATATATGCTATCGAATTGGCAAAGAAAAACTAGTGCACACTCACATAATTGGCAGTGCACTTTTTTTGTCTTTTTCTTTTTTCATAGATAAGGCACGTCTGCATTATTGATGGTAGGAGGGTGAAGGTTCCTTCAATCATATGGTGGTGTCTCGTTTATATTCCAATTTAAAATGTAATTGCATAAGGGAAAAGAGGATCAATTAAAGCACTATTACTTACTCTTGGTTGGATTTTTCCTACTATGGGATTAATTTGGCCTCAAGTTTGATCCATCATTCATCAATGTCAAGCGTACTACCATCAATAAATATACACAGCACCAAACCCAAACTTGGTCCCCAATCCCCACACCAACCATAGGAATGAATGGAAGTACACACAATGCATTTCCACAATGAGAAGCGAAGAGCATTTTCTACGAAAGCGTCAGCAACGACTGACTATCCAATCCTCCAAAAATTATTACAGAAAAAGTTGCACAGTTTACGTTTACGTTTTTCCACCAAGTCGAAAGTAGTCAATATCCAATTATCCAATTACGCTTATTGCTGTGGTCCACACGCATCGATCTATTCAGGACTGCCAGTACAATTATTCTTCGAATACCAATTATTTTTGTAGCTCGAATCAGTGTAACCATGGCAGCATGCCGAGTTGGTGAGGATGGTTTGTTGATTTAGCTAAAAGCCTAAAATCTATGACTCGATGACTCGATGGCAGCTTGCGAATTTAGATGCTATGTGATAAAACCACAATCTTGATTTATGGTATGGCCTTTTTTTTCAATTTGTACAATATAGTAGAAACACCGCTTTATGAAACTATATACGATGCATAACAAAATATGAAAATTTCCAAATGCCATTAATTTTCACAAGTGCCACAACTATGTGGATCGATCTCATCATGGCGAGCTATAAAAAAAAAAAAAAGCCTTTGTGGATCTCAAAAAAGAAAAATTATATATATATAATGGATTTATTTTTCCTCATATAATATGATCAAGTCCATTGACACAATAAAAATTTGTGATAAATTATTATTCAGTATGGATGATGTAAGTTCAATTTTATTATTAAATTTTTAAAAAAAAATTCCAAAAATAAAAAATAAAATTTGTGCTTAAACTGAAATGAATAATGCTAGTGGTCATTAATTTCTATCTCTAGTAGTGATCATGTTGTCTTCACATTAATATGGATCTTTTGATGTTTTATAACACTATGTTTGGTACAAGGGATTTGTGGGAGGAAGGAAAGGGGAGGAGAGAAAAGTGGAGGGAAAGAGGTTAAGGGGTGTGTTTGGAAGGAGGGAAAGGGAGAAAGAAGGAAAGGGGAGGGGAAATAGAGAATCCCTCAAATCACTTTTTTCTCATCCCTTCAATTTTGGGGGGAAATGTAGAGGGAAAGAATGGATTGTTATTAAAATGACAATGTTGCCCTCACATTTTCACAACTTCTTTTACATGTGAGGGTAAAAATGTAAAATCATATTTTTAATATCTATTTATTCATTCTACCAAACACAAAAGAAGCGAAAGAGGAAGGAATAAACTATAATTTCATCAATCCTATTTAACACACAGGAAAGAAATAGGGTTTCCCTTTTCAGGGATGAAAAATCCATCTTTCCTATCTTTTCTTTTTCCCACTTTTCCATCCTTCTTACCAAACATAGCATAAATATATGTTATAAAAATAAATAAATAAATAATTTAGAAATCAAGTCAACCTAAACCAACCAATTTATTCAACCTACCTAATTTACTTAATAAAACTAAATTGATAATTTTTGAGACTTACGTCTAAAACTATTTTGAATCACTAAACATTGAATTTATCCTTAACATTAATTAGTATGACAGTGATTTTGTCCGTCTTGCAAAACGTGATCAAGGAAAGATTTAAATACATTATTATCCTTTTAAAAGAAGGAAAAATAAATAAAACCCTATTAATAAAAGAAGAAAAAAACAAAAGGAAAAATCCAACTAAGTAGGGTTTTGGCAGATTAGAATTCCAAAGCATTCGGGTTGGCAGCAGCAATAGCGCTACCTGAGGGAGGCTTCTTCCAGAAGGACCCAAGAACCCTTCACGAAGTTACTACGTGCAATTTTTACCTTAAAACTAGAAGTTGGTGATCTCGCGGGTTTTCGTGAACTCTTCCGGATATGGCTGACCATATGTGGCGACACGTTTGCGTGGACACGGGAAGACAGCAACTGACCTTCCTGGCTCCGACTCGCGTGCACCGTAGGAGAGAAACTTATTACGTGCAAGCAAGACTATTATATTATTATGACTCCTCAAAAATTGTAATTAGGTGCAATTCATAACACGTGTTCAAAAGGGTGTACTTATCCACTCATCGCTGACCACGTCGTACAATAGCGTTTCCAAAAAATTAGAATATAGGAAAAAAAGTACCTCTTAACAACTGACACGTCACACATTCTTAGCGTGAAACTCAACAACTTGGAGTCAACATCATTTGCCTACTATGATAAATGTTCAACTGATCCGACGGTGCTAGTCAGCCAAGAATGGCCAACCACGTGTACGGTGATTAACCTGTTTTGGTTTTTTATTGAGTGATATTTCATGATTTTTGCTCTCGTGAATGACAATATCAAGAAGTGAGAGAAGCTACTGTGAAGGGGCAAAAACTTTCATATAAATGTGACATGGTCCCGTGGTGTCAGCATCAATCAGACTTATAATCTCATTTACTTGCTTTTGATTAGTCCGTAATACCACGTGATCGTGTCACAGTTATATAAAAGTTCTTCTCCTGTGAAGGTGGGTGTTCTATTATTTCAAAATTTATCACATGAATTTTAAGACTCTTGTGGTACTCTAAACAATATTATAAATAAATAAAAAAAAAAAAAAAAAAGGTTCCATGGTTTGAATACATATTGATTCACTCAATGATATGAGATCATAACTCTATTTGTTTACTTCGACATTTGTGTTAAGGTTCATTCTCACATATTTTGGATTGAATTTGTGTGAGAAAATGTTGTTGATTGTTATTTTATTAAAATTTATTTTATTAGTGATGTAGCTATTAATGCGTCACATATTTATTCGGGATTTTCAAATTCGAAACTTATAACATTACTATTTAAAAAACACATTTGTTGATATATAAATAGTCACATCATTGGATAAAAATAAAAATTGAAAAGAATAGCATTGCTTTTTTTTAGTATACAGATAAGACTTGTAACCTTATTTATCTGGCTGAAAATGGAAGAGAGCTCATAGGAAAAGCAATGAGGGCACCCTCACAGAAGCTTACCCTTCGGAAATTTTCCAATTTTTCACGCGAAATTGGAAATTCCTCTGAAACGAGAAAGTACTACAAGTAAGGAATATTTCTATATTCTGCCGAAAGTCTGTTTCTAATATGCCCAAAACGTATGTACCAAAATTAAGAATATGCCCAAACGTAAGGCAATAAGCAATTCTCGTCCTTTCATGGTTTTAATGGAAGGTGTAATTCCCATAAGCAACATATAATCGCGTTTCTTTCCAAATATATGAAAATATCGCGATATTTTACGACGATTTCGTTCTTATCTTTCGGCCTTCTGAGCTCCTCTTTTACGGGACCTATATATAGTAGCCAGACACACCTCCCATCGTTCATGCGTTTCTTGCGTATTCGGCTCTGCTGCATTCAACTCCAAAATTCCACACCACACCTCTTTGTTTCTCTCTCCTCTTCTGCTCAAATTTTCTTTCAACAATGGCGTTCAACAGAACCCTAATCCAGCGACTCTTCAACATGCCCAAAATCTCGACTCCCTCCCTCACAAACTGTCGCATCTCATCTTCTTCCCTGTCCGTGAAAACCCTGATCCCTCCTAGTCCGGACAAAACTATGGCTCCAGACCCCGGAGATAACGGGTTTTTCAGGCGATTTCTCCATAAGATGACGTTGTCTCCGCCGGCGATGGACGCCGGAGTTCCGGCCACTCCCGGCCGGTGATAAGCTGATGGAGAAGCTAAGAGGGATGGACATTGTCCGTGATCGGGTCCGGTTAGACGGGCTGACACCGCCGGTTTCGAAATCCGACCCCAAGGCCGGATTCTCCGTCGAGGACGCAAGGAAATTGCTAAAATTGGCGCAGCTGGAGGCGGTGAAATCGAAGCTGAGACAGATTCCGAAGAGCTGGATATCGCATTCGGAGTTTGTTCGGATATGCGGAGAAGGGTGTTCGGATCCGGATGAGGGATTAGGGTTTGCGAAGATGCTGGACCAGTCTGGAACCGTCATCGTCTTGGGAAACGTTGTTTTCCTCCATCCAGAGCAGGTAAACTTTCTCTTCCCCTCTTTTCTTTTCCTAGAAAATTGGGTCTGTTTGTTTGTTTGTTTGTTTAATTTGCTTTTACCGCAGATTGGAATTGGATTATATTTCAGGGGTGAGATTTTTTTTCACCGCATGCATCCCATGATTGGGTACAATTGGGGAAGTGCTAAAGCACTGCTCGATTTGCATTGTCATGGGAGAGTTCAGAGATTTGAATTTCTCAGATTTAATTTATTTGGTTTTAGAGACTACCGAAATCTGATACTTTTATTATGTCTTTTTTTTTTTTTCATTGTTTTTTTTCCACAGGAAAGTGAAACTTTGTTACGCCAGATCTAAAACGTGTAAAGGGTTCCACGTTTGAGATGGGGACTTTAGGGACCTTTTTCTAAAGACCAAAGACACCCTGCAAATTTTTTCAGAGTTACAAAGGTTCTTCTGGGTTCTTACCCATTACCTTCTCTTTTGGGGAGGTGACCCTTTATTGAGAAATTTAAAAATGAAAAAATAAAACTTTAACTAATTATGATGATTGGGAGGAAAAACACTGTAGAGATGATCCTTCATATCTAAACAAATTCCCCAAAAAATGAATATTTAAATATTTAGGAAAAAAAAAAAAGGAAGAAAAGTACAATTCAGTTAACAGGGGTCAGAGAAGAAAGCTAAAAGGAGGAAAAGACCAATTTGCTTAAATTTTGTTGACCTAGGATTCATTACCAGCGCATGAGCTGGTTTGGAGTCTGTTTGGAATCCATGGCCATTGACTAGAATTTCCCTTACATTAATTGATAAATTGTTACCCTGCATAGTTTAGTGTGGAGAAAGGTATATTTTTCACTAACTCGGCTTTAGATCTTAGTATTAGTCTTGTATTTTAGGTATGTTAGACAACACTAGCAGAGGCAGAAAAAGGAGAGATGGAAGTTTTGGTAATCCCATGACAAGATTTGGAAAAACATGTCCAGGGGTCATATATTCTTTTAAGTGGGGTAGACCCTCCTCCACCCCTCCAAAGGTCAGGTAGCCTTTTGAGAGATTGTGGTTGGATTAAGTTTAAAATGACCTATGTGTTTGGTGTGGTGTTTTGTGTTGTGTGTGTGTGTGTGTGTGTGAATGTGAATGTGTTGCTTTCCATTTGACCAAATAAACAAAGGAGCTTTAAGGCAAGTAAATCCCACATTGGCAAGAGCTGATGTGTTCAAGGTGTATTTAAGCCCCTCTATCCCTCTAAAGGATTGTGGTTGGATTAACTTGAAAAAGATCCATGTGTGTGTGTGTGTGTGTGTGTTTCTTTCTCTTTGACTGAAAAAAAAGGATGGTAAACCCATTTGATGAAACTTGTTCGAGGTAGATGACACTGAGAGGTAGAAATGATGGGAGATAAATATAGATTTGTGGTGTCTAATGTCTATCCTTCCACAACTTTATGTGGGATGGTGTACCCCTGCAAAATAACCACCTGTGTGGCCCATTACATAGTTGGGATTGTCCTGGATTGGGGCTTGGATAAGCATGGGCTTGAGCTTCAATAACCATTTTCCGTTATATTATTTTTCTCTTTGGTTGGGCAATATTGACCAGAGAAACAAAGAGTATGGAGATCTCCTCAGGTATGTGTAGTAATGGTCTGAGGATGGGCATCTACCATCAATCAAACTTGAATAAGTTCCCTGAACCAAATATTAGACTAGACACCCAATTGACATGGGTCGTAGACAATCTTTTACATTTATATTGGTTGATGGTTTGAGTTTGGCTGAGTGAGGTCATAGTGGAGATTGCAGTGGCTATGAATTTATCTAATGTTGAGCCATAAAAGCCCAACATTCATGTACAAGTACATGAAGTTGAGCCATCATTACCCAAATGTTTCACAATTTCTGTTACAGGTAGTGAAATCCATCGAAGGCCTAATTCCTGGACCCGTAGCCCATCCCAACGACCCAAGAAGGAGGGAACTTGAAGAAATGGAGAAGCACAAGGCTGTCATTGACAAGAAGGCAGAGTCGCTTGTTCGTCGTGAACTCTGGTGTGGTCTTGGCTTTTTGGTGGTTCAAACGGCCGGGTTCATGAGGCTCACCTTTTGGGAACTATCTTGGGATGTGATGGAGCCCATTTGCTTTTACGTGACCTCTATTTACTTCATGGCTGGTTATACTTTCTTCCTCAGGACATCTAAAGAGCCTTCCTTTGAAGGGTTCTTCGAGAGCCGGTTTAGCGCAAAACAGAAGCGGCTAATGGAGAATAAGAATTTCGACATTGGAAGGTACAATGAGCTGCGGAAAGCTTGTTCTCCTAACTCATTATGGTCGGAACAAGCGTCTTCACCTCCTCCAATGTTTGATAATTCTGAAAGGGCACACTTGGGTGCTCCTCTGCACAATTACATGAGACAGGGAAAAGGAATTAAGATTTTAAAAAAAATTGCCCTCCAACCCTCTCTTTCTTTCTTTTTTTTTAACTTTTTTCCTTTGCCATCCCTTATCTTAATATATGCATTGTATAATTAAGATAGAAGTGCGGCTTCCAGTAAACATAATTCGGAGAGTTTAGGTTTTTTTTTTTTTTTTTTTTGACCTTCAAAAATCATTCTGATTCATAATTAGGATTCATGAATGACAGTTTTCTTCTAATACACTTCTGTGAATACCTTGTATATGTTCAAGATTGTTGGTCAGGGGATTAGAGCAGCAAACAGCAAAAATCCTGTGAAGGGGGGGCAAATTACTGGCTGAGTCTGTAAAATCCCGCAAATGTTGCAATAGCAAAAAGTATCAAATCTGTGATAGGCAGCAGTGCAAAAAAGATCTGTCTTTTTCAATTTAAAGTTAATTCCTAAATTTACTATGATGTCAACTCCGAAAATGGATTGAGATTTACCATGGATTTTGCTCTGTAGTTTTAGCATCCCATTATTCAAGTTCGATGATTCAATTCTGATGATTTTAGCCTTTTATTTGAATAGGTAGGGAGAGTTTTGAACAAAAATAAAATAAAATGACTACGCGACTCTGATCTCAGCATGTAGCATTAGAGGATGTTCACTGTCTACGCTATATCTTTTTTTTTTAATCTCCAAATCAATTGTCCTATGCTTCTTGTCTTCTCCACCACAGTCACCAAACCCACCTTAAAAATACACAGTGGATAAAATGACAACTTTATGCCAACTGCTCATCAAGTGATTGACTCCATGTTAGTTGCCATGCAAGATGCACATTTGATGAGAAAAGTGTAAGGAAAAGTAGCACTACTCCACTTCCCATGGAGTGCAATAACAGTACTATACTTCTGACTACCAATGGGCACTCGTTGCTTTCTCCAATGGACACGACGTGTGTTTAATTTTTTGTAATATATTTCTGTCTTTGGAAGGTATCCTCAATTTTATAGGTCCTCATGTTGTCTAAAGACCAACAACGCATGTTAAAAAATTGGACACATATAGAATTCACGAGAGAAGGGCACAGATATCTGTTGCTAGCGATTGAGACTAGCATTCCTTCTTGTAGCCAAGGGCGGAGCTAAAGAGGAGGACAGCCCAGGGCAAATTGGGCCATTTGTTTTTTT
Organism: Liquidambar formosana; assembly: GCA_039720395.1. Classification (NCBI taxonomy): domain Eukaryota; kingdom Viridiplantae; phylum Streptophyta; class Magnoliopsida; order Saxifragales; family Altingiaceae; genus Liquidambar; species Liquidambar formosana. The sequence continues at coordinate 38,883,240 of CM077824.1, read as the reverse complement.
TTGGGAACGGCTATTGCAACCCCCCATTCTTATAAGCCCACCCCCATCCTTTAGGTTTTAAAGGTTTTATGCAAAATATAAAAAGTTTTTATCAAAACCGGCCATGGCGTCCACTAGAAAACATCATTTTGAACAACTTTGTAGAAGAAAGTTTTTCCTAAATCTATCGTTTAAATATACTTTTTAGCCATTAATAGCATTTATTTCATTTTTTACCAAAAAGTCTACCTAAATGATAGATTTTAGAAAAACTTTCTTCTACAAAGTTGTTCAAAATGATGTTTTCTAGTGGACCGAGTGATCGTTTTTTGCAAAAACCTCTTATATTTTTCATGAAATCTTAAAAACCAAAAAGAAAGGGGTGGGCTTATAAGAATGAGGGGTTACAATAGCCGTTCCCTTTTTTTTATAGGTATTATGATTTGGGTTTTTGGTCCTTAGCCCAAGAAAGAAAAAGGCCAATAACTATTAAGCCTTCAACCTTTAGATTTTTGTCTATCTAAACTTAACCCATGACATCTACCTAAAACCCAAATCACTCTTTCATTTATTATATCTACTTCTTTTAGTGTTTAGTCCCTCTAAACTTAACCTATGACATTTGTCTAATCCCAAGTGACTTTTTCATTTATCATACTTTATATTTCATTTGAATTCTTAAGTATAAGGTCAGGTCAATTGGTTTTATTTCGCTCATGTATACATATATTTGTGTTTATTACTTATTCCATTTCACTGTTGTTTGATCACAATTTCTATTTTGGAAAGTCTCAAAATGTTTGATTATTTTCAAAAGTCAAAACCAAAAATACTTTTAATTTATAAAAATAACCTTCATTATAATTATAGTTCTTTCTTTTGAAAAGCTTTTTGAGAGGAAAATTGAAAAAATTAAAATTAAATGTATGACAAGATAATGCAATAAATGTTCCTTTTTAATATGTACTTGATAAAAAGTTATCAAACATAGTGGAATTGAGGGAATAATTTTTTACTTAGCCCAAAGACAATTTAAAATCCTGGCTCTGCCTTTGCTTGTAGCACATGAATAATAGTAGCATGCTTGATCTTTGATCCATCATAATTCATTACAAATGACCGCAAACCAAGCACATTCGTTGGGTAGTATAGAGCCAGTAATAAATCTAGAGGTAGATAAGATAGAGAATCAGATTTTTCTGAACTGGGTCTATCCTCTCGGAGGCTGTAAAACAGTATTGAACATGGGAAGGTTTGTTAAAACAGAGTATTGAACAAGAGAAGGTTTTGACTGGACAGGCCTAGCCACCTAGTCTTTCTCCCTACAACGGTACAACTTCTTTGAAACTTGAGAAAATCGTGTTGGCCGGTCCACAATTCACATTGCCCACATGCCATGTGGTAGGTCCAAATTCATTGATCCACTGGAGCCACCGCTAAAGAATTAGTATCAAAGACTGGAAAATTCTAGGAAATTGGGGGCATTCATATTCTGACCTTCACTTTCTCCACCAAGTAATATCTACTGCTTGGGTTGCAAATAGTGGCATTGGGACTTGTTGGATATTTCATGTGAGAAAATAAAAAATTAAGGCCACCGACCCACCGACTCTGCCCAGTCCTAGGAGGAAGACAAAAAAACACACAAAGGGTAGCCCTTTTAGATAACCCAAAACTCCAAAATAGAAGAGAGAGAGAGAGCGAGAGAGAGAGGGAGGGGTTAGTTTTATGGATATTAGATAACCCAAAATTATTATTATTATTATTTTTTTATAAAAAGAATGGAAAAAGACTGAACCGTCAATGGTGGTGACTAATTGGATAGCTTAATTAGCCGACCAAGAGCATGAGTCGGTAACCAATGGTGGTATTGATGGGTAAAGCATGGCCATACAACCTGATGATAAATGGTCCGATTTTCTGTGATTTTACTTCTTACCAAACAGGCACGGGGAAGGAGATAGGGGATAGGTAGGAAATTAGCACAACAATCTAACTCAAAAGGTAGGCCAATTATTAAGAGAGAGAGAGAGAAAATAAACACCTCGTGATTAAGACTACTATAGTCCCTGCAATTATGTGAAGATTTCATATACTTGAAATTTGGTAGAAATCCAAGGGATGGACTATTGGAGTTTTTAGGACTCCCAGCTCAAAAAGTGAAAATTCCTAAATTTGATTTTCTTATCTTTGGAGCTACCCATCACTTGAGATCGTCCAAAACGTCAATTGATGTATAATAAGTTGTGGCCTTACTCGTCCAAGGTATATTAGTCCGATTAAAAGTCTAGAGACTTTTTTTTTTTTTTTTTTTGATATCAAGAGGAAAAGTCTAGAGACTCTTATTGGAGAAGAAAAATTATAGTGAATAAGCAACTATGATTATGCAAAAGGGGAAGATCATTACGAAAGAGGCCTAAACTAATGCCGAGGATGGTTGTGACAGACATTTGCAAATTTATAACTTGATTAAGTTAGTTCATTAAAGGTCTGTTTGCACGTTCCATGAGAGCTCATAATATTTGAAGCTATAACTCATGCAATCACCTAAAATGCAAATGGTGCAAGATCAATTTTAGAATTTCCTGGAATGATATCAAGTTTTCACTATCATTTTGCAACAAAAGCTGTCACTTTTTGAAATAGCCCCATTCATGATGAAATTGTGTACGATATTGTACGTGAAACAAGATGGAGCAATCGAGTTTGAAAGTGATGTTTAAACGCACCCTAAGAGTATGCAAAACGACCTATTGATATCAAATTTGGTTGGGTGGGTTGGGTTGTCCTGCTCTAGGATGTCATCAGTTTATTTCCAGCTCATCCACTCTAGTCTCAAGATAAAGTAGACCTGCACGCAGCTCAGGCTAGAACTCAACCCAAAAAACGAGGCCCAATCCCTTCCGATTCATTTATAACCGAGTTTGGGCTGGAGTGGGATTGGCCCAAACAATTCAAGATCAACAATATTTTCCAGAACACGCCATGTACAATGTGTATGTGGCATAAACCCTTTTATTTTAAGCATCTATGTCTTCTCCCTTTTTTTTTTTTTTTTTTGGGGTAACATGAATAAGAAATTCATTACATCAATATATACCTCTACTAGATTCGAATTTAGGACCTCCTTTCAAGTAGAGGGGAGAAGTGTCAATTAAGTCACAAGGTCATTAGTAGACATCTACGTTTAGGATTAAAAGAGATTGTATGAAAATGGCTCTTATTATACCATGAATGAATCCATGGAAGCAAAAGAATAACCTGATCGCCAAGCCACTACCCATGAGTCGCCGGCCCATTCTTCAACAGGCAGGTGGTCAGAGACTCAGAGCCAAGGGCTACTCCTACTACTTGGGAATTTACGGTTACATGGGAATCTCTTGACCACCTTTATATTGTTTTCCATTTTTGTATCATTCATTTTGATATTATAACTTAGAATTAGAAGCAATCGTAGCCAAAAAGTCATCTGTGTTTCATCTTTTTAAATCTCTCTTCAGTCCAACCTATCATGGTTCCGAATATGCTTATTTTCCATGCCATGATGGGTATGGCGTGCCGTAGACTTGACGAACTTTTTTTATATTGATCCCATTGTCATCTCTCTCCTTTTTCTTTTTCCTTTTTCATCTGCCCCAAATTTTACCATATCTTTTGCGGGGAACGGTGACCATGACTTGATTTATTATTGGTTGTATGATATTTATCATTTGTAATTGCTTAGGGCAATTCAAATGGGTCACATTGCAAATGCTCCATTGGGGTCACGGTAGATGTGGGATGAAGACAGCTTGACAAACCAATATTCAATAGGCATTAAAATTAAACATATTTTTCCTTGATTGTGTATGCAGGCTGGAAAGTGCGTTGGTAGAATTGGCATTAATTGCCAGTGTGGCTACCTCCATATTTGATATTAGAAAAACATGGTAATGTTAGTCAATTCTGGCCGCCAGTCATGCCTCGCCAGAATTGACTGCATAAAATAGTGGGGGTGGACGCAAATATTCTTTTGAAGATGCCAAAATAATTTGGGTGATAATGTATGGATATTCCTCCCTGAGTGGAAGGATTCTATTTATGCACAAATTTATTGACTTAAGAAAATTAATTTGGATATATGTATATATATTGATTAAAGAAGTAAAATATATAAATAAATAATGCCAACAACAGTGTAAAAGGTAATTCCTTTAATCTTTAAATGTTTGATAAAAATTCTAAACACATTGAAGGATTTTTCTTTTTCTTTTTCTTTTTTCTTCGAGGGGGCAATTTTAAGCAACTAAAAGATAAGAAATTGTTTTTATTGTTCTTCTCCTTTATGTCATTCCATTGCTTTTATGCCAACTAAGCTATTTTGGAATTAGCCAATGGTCCTTGAGTCCAATAACATGTCCCATCCCAATATGGGTGTGGGATTTGTGGAGGTTATGGTTTCGATTCCGTGCCGGTGCATGTGTGTTCTCCCATCGTCTGACAAAAAAATAAAAAAGCTTTTTTGGAATTGAAAAAGAAAAAAAAAAAGAAAAAAAAGGAGGCTATAATTGGCAAGACCTCCTCAAATTGAGTATTGCCGATGAATCAAATGCTCTGTGTTAAGGATTGCGTTGTTGATGAATCAAATGGCTATAAGATCATGGTCTCTTCTATGCCGGATAGAGTGTTGGTAAGTATGAAGCCTGTTGCGTGTCCTATTTCTTTGCACACCATTGTTGAAATAGTTCCTTCTAGATAAAAATCATTCACTTTTTATCCCTTTGCAGGAAGTTTCTCTGAAAAATCATGGGTCCATACATTTACATTTTTGTTTATGTCAAAAAAAAAAATTGAAGATCCCTGAAAAAAGAGCCATTTCTATGTGGAAAACTCTCCCTTTCCAATTTCTCCTTATGCATACGAAAACCATGTATTTCAAACAGACTCAACCTTGTATAAGTGTAAAGTGTATTCCATATATTAATATGAAACTGTCGGGGTTGTGTCCGTTAACACAACCGACGGTTACCTTTAAGAGAGAGAGAGGAAGAAGTTAAATTTAGGAAATTCTATTTCTTGTAATTTATCAAGGGCCAGAATAGGACATAAACTAAGAGGTCCCTTTCCCTTATAGTCAAGCCAAGCACATATTTTGTTAACAATGATTAGTAATAATAATAATATTAAAAGCTGTTTTTGATTTTTTTTTTTTTTTTTTGGCTAAGGGTTTTAGATTTCATTTAATAGAGTGGGGGCTTACTTCATTATTGTCATTTTTTTTTTTAATACAAAATTTGGAAGAACATATATTCACAAATGCACTCACGCGGAGTTGAAACTAAAACGTCTGCAAATTTCATGTTCAAATTGGGATGTGATATACCATTAGATCCAAAGGCCATTAACATTGTCAGATCTTACTGGTCTCATTTGTAAAGTAAAAAGGAAAAAATGAAGAAGAGGAACAACCAACTTAATCCAATATTTGACTATAAAGATTAAGTTAAAATGGGGAATAATTAGTAGCTTGCCACTGTCGTCCCAAGGGGGAGCTAGTTTATCCCCCTAGATGACTCAATTCCACACCATGAATTCAAAGTTCAGAAGATGGTCGCATAAAGTTGGCTGAATTCAAATTTAATATGTACAAGGTGTCCAAATCAGATTGATCAAAGACGAGTAAGAATGAAAAATATCAACAGTTTTCATGAAAAGTTTAGCCAAAATCAAAGCTCCCATAATCCCATTTTCTTACCAAGAAAAGCTTGAAAAGTCCAATAGTTTCCTTCAAAAATTTGGCCAAAACTATAGCTAGCATATACCAATTTCTTACCAACTAAAATCTAGAAAAAAGCAATCAATTTCTTACCGGCCAATTTCTCTTCACCAACCACCAGTTAGGACTATTAACCAGGGCGTTAAACAATCTCATGGGACGGTAGTTGTCTGTGGGGATAGGGATTAGTCGGATTCTGATAGTTTGGATATTTCGTTGCTTGGCAAAAAAATTCTAAAAAGAAGCAATAAAATATTTCGGAAAAAATAAAAAATAAAAACAATTGTATTGTAAAAAAATTGTCCATGAATTCAACAATGGCATTGGGACCAAAAGAATTCCCTTCCCCATACTAGAAATGGTCAATCAGTATAACCAAAAAAAAGCTTCACCTACCCTGATATTGCTCTATTTATTTAGTTATTTTTATAACCTCTTCTCAATCAATATCGATTATATTTCCATCAATATGTGTTGATATAAGTTACATTAGTATCATACATTAAGAGTTGTACCATTTATATTGATCAAATATAACCTCATATTCCACTAATACATAAGATATAACCTTTAAATACAAATATTGATATAAGTTATATTAGGACATGTTTACATGATGATCTTATATGCACTATATTTATATGTATTTTTTTTTACAAATTGACAAGAAACCTCATTAATTCTCAGCCCCTGAATTACATGACCCCCAAAAAAAAAAAAAAAAAAAAAAAAAAAAAAAAAATGCCACCATTCATAGATCCTTCTCCTTCGTCTTTTCCATCTCCACCTCCTTCACCATACTCTTCACAGAAGAATGGGACTGAACCACCGTGGACGCATCCTCCTCAATCACACTCCCGAATTTTCTCTTCCTCAAATGCATCTTCACGTAAAAATTCAAAAACAGCAGCATGATCGCACCATTCAGCACCGAATTGAAGACCCACGCCCCAATTCCATGGCACCCACCTTTCATCAAATGCAGCAAAAGCACCCCCACGTGACAAACCAAATTGCAACCCAACAGAACAACCTGGCAATTCACCACGAACGGAAAGCACGCACTGGGCAACCCAATTGCCGTCCAAAATCGGTAACCGTACACGACGGAGTAAACCGAGGTGGTGGAGAGAATCGCCATGACTTGAAAAGATTGCGAGAATTCGAGCCATATGAAAGACATGAAGGTCAGAATTGAGTGGTTGAAGAGCTGGAAGAAGACCAATTTACGACGTCGTAGTATTGTGAAGAACGTTCGGAACATGTGAAGGAATCTGGAGATGTAGAAGATGTAGGACCAGAAGAAGACCCGACCCGAGGGGCGAGTTCCGTGAGGGAAACAGAGGAGCCATTGGAAAGGGGTCTTGGAGTTTCGCCAGAACCAGCGTGTATCGCGGATCTCGGCGGCGGCGGAGAAGAAAATTCCGGCGAAGATGGTGGCGGAGAGGAGGGCCATGGAGAGGCTATGGAAGGCGGGGAGGGGGCCGAGAGGGACGGGGCGGCGACGGCGGAAAAGGGTGAGGAGGAGGTGGAGGAAGATGGAGAGGAGGAGGTAGAGGGAAATGGAGGTGAAGAGGAATGACCAGGTGGAGCCCCATGATTGGCTGTGGCTCCACCGGAATTTGATGATCGATGGGTGCTCCGATAGGTAATAGGCTACGGCGGTGATCATCGTACCCCGTTATGAGGTGGGAACGACGATCGGACGGTGGAGGTGAGTTGCCAAAGGAGATCCTATTAATATGTTTTTGCGTCCAGTCATTCAGTTTGTGCTGAATTGGGTTTTCTGTTATTTTAGAGAGATAAAGGGAAGAGAGAGAGAGTCATAGGAGGAGAGACAGAGCTGAGGTGAGGTGAGATTAAATTAGGGACGTGAACGACTGGTGGGCATGAAGAGTTGGAACAGCAGTTGATTTTGATACGTGGAGGAATATGACTGGAGAGATGGTTTGGAAAGAAATTAAAAGACGGCATCGTTGGGAAATATCCCAATTTCCCCCAATGAGGGGGTGATTTTGTGTGTACGAATATCACATGGGAAAAGGAAGATTGCTGTTTGGATGTATTTAAAGGGATTCCCATTGGAAAGTGAAAGGCAAGATGAAGTTTCTGAAACGTGTGCGTGTGATATATTTTTTTTTTTGGTACAGACTAGAGAGGGTGCATTAAGTTTGGTGAGATGTCGGTATGCTCGTTGGGACTACATAGGACACTGCACCGTCATGTTTGGGGTGAAACTCACGAGTGGCAAAAACTTTCATGAAAATTATTGATGGGGTGACAATCTCATCATACTAGGTAAAGATTTATTTTTTATTTATTTTATTTTATTTTTTTCTGTCTGTTTGTGACAAATATTAGAAACTCACACCCCTACACACACCCTGAAAGTCGAACCCTCGACCTCTCCTTAACCCTCACACCCAAATGGATGAAAAATGTGCTTTAAGATACATATGCTCGGCTATTAAGTAAAGATTAATAAGGTGCAAAACATTTTAAACCTTTTCATATCAAAAAACAAAAAAAAAAAAAAAGGAAAGAAAGAAAGAAAGAAAAAAAGAAAGAAAGATAACTATTCCTCTTCAAGGTCATCCTTATGGATTTTATCATGTAATTTACCTGTGCATGTTGGATGGGGATTACTTGTGTCTAAATAAATTAATCAGGTGTAAAACATCTGAAACCTTTTGATATTAAAAATAAACAAAATAAAAAAAAAAGATAATTATTGAATCCTATGGATATTTTGAGATAAGTAAACATTAACAACCGTGGGATTTCAAATACTTATGTTTCCTCAGCGTTTGTCAAAACTTAAATTGTCACCATTAAAACTCTTTTGTTGGGAAATTACGTCATTCTCTTTTACTTATTACAGAGTATTTCCTATAATCCACAGTTCACACAATTAAATTATTTTTGCTACTACGATATTAATAGGTCAGGGTATCTAAATTTTCGATTTGACTAATCCTTTGGTAGTTTATAATTAAAATTTTTATAACACTGACTTTAATTACACCGACGCATTTGAAACTGAGGAAATTAAGTTTGCCTATGAGAAAAAAAAAATGCATAATTGGTCCACTAGCCGCAGACTCATGGGAATCCTGAAAGTTCTGCCCATGCAAAACGTGAAAATTAAGATGAGAGTTTCACTTTCACTAACACCACGTGAGAATTTCTCCAGGCTATTTGTGCGTATGCCCAAGCATAAATTCGGCCGCTTATTTGGAAAAACAAAACAAAAATACAGTTATTTTTATTTATTTTTAGGTTTACATTGGAAGGAAGTCAAAAAGAAAAATACAGTTATTTTTATTTATTTAATATGCAGTAGATCGATGTGGCAAATAAAAGATGGATCAATGTCAAAAAAATACTGCGCTGGTCCATTGTTTTTGCTACTGCAGGCTAAAGGGAACCAGACAAAGTCACCAACTTAAACTCAAGCTCCTACATTTTTTTTTTTTATTATAATTAGTAATTAGAAAATTGAATGAAATGAAATCCCTCATTTGTTTAAAGGGTTTGCTGACACTGCGTTGACATAAATAAATAAATTGAAACGTACGTTTTGATAATGACATAATGTGATTAATTTTACTAAAAACTAATAATAATAATACGTATGATTAAATTCTTATTCTTATTTTCAAACGCTTGTGACTATAGTATCTAAACTGTTGTTGTTGTGCATTGGGCAGATTAGTGGGACATCCTTTATCAACACATTTTTGCAAGCATCAAATCCATTCGATGATTCAAAACGTTTTTAAAAAATGAAAAGTGTAAGAAATAAAAACGTGTGATCAAGCATGCTCTACCTTAATTAATCAATGTTACCTTAGAGAAAAATATTAATCACAATTATGTATTAGATGTGTGAATTTTTTTAATTCAGAGCCTAGTAGTAGGTTTTGTTAGTTTGGTGGTAGTGCGTTGCCTCCAAACTATAATATATACACACAAACTGAAACCCAAAATAAAAACAAAATACTATTAATTCCTTAGGATGGTGGTCAAGTTAGTACCCGTATTGGAGGTTGTATCCCGTGCATTGGTAGATTACGGGATATATTGGGCCAATAATTTTTAATGCTATGTTTGAGTGAAGAATTTGGAAAACCTCTTGGATTTTAAAAATGATGGGATTTTCAAAGTTTGGAAGTGGGATTTTTAAAGTTTCTTTTTTAACTGAATTAAAGTTCTAACTTCAAGAAATTCCAATAAAAAAAGGGTCACTTGACTTGCATGTAACTATGTTCAAATGCTCGCATATTGGCCTGTGATCTATTCTTGGGAAAAAATGCCCAAAGAAAAACTAAAAAAGAATAATTAGAACTCCAAATGACCACCATTGACCATATGTTTGTTTGTTTCTACAATATGTAGAGATCTTTTTCATTTCAATTGCGGATCGAGCGTTACCATCATTTGAGCGTCTCCCTTGGAAAAAGTTTCCTTGTCTTTACTAAGCATGATACTCTAACCCGTGACCTCTCATGTGGGTTTTTTTTTTTTTTTTTTTTTTTGTTGGTAACCTACGTCTTGTTTTATAACGTGGGAAGAGATGACACCAAGTTATCGTGTCATTACTGACTTTTAAAGTATGATAGATGCACCTTTTACCACTTGCCCTCTCCCCTTTTTTTTTTTTTTTCCTCTTTACAAAATCCCACTTTTATGAGACAGGAGACAGATGTTATCAAGCCATTGACGATTCTAAAGATTTGGTAGATCGCTTGTCTTGTGCCTGTTCAAGTTTTTCATTTTGCATTAATGGTGTATTTTTGTGGCTCCACATGTGGGGCTTATAACTTAATTCTTTCCTCCTCAAGATCAAATGTACGTATTTTGTTTTGTATTTTCCCTACCAAACCCTACACTCTTCTCATAGATAGGTCCCCACAATCAAATGTAATTTGATATGTGGGCTAGTATCAACCTTGGGATTCTAAGAAAGAGCATCTCCCCTTCCCTAGAGAAGAAGGAGAGTGGAGATCGATTTTTTTTTTTTTTTTTTTTTTTTTTTTTTTTTTTTTTGTCTGTCCCAAATCTACATATTGAAGTGGCAGTCAGTTTCACTTTATTGTTACACATGAAATTGGGTCCTTTTCTTAGTGATGTAGCTGTCATAGCATTAGTGCAAGGTTTTGTGCTGCGTGTGCAGGCTAGAAAAGATGCAACTGATCGATCCTAGTCCTATTTTCAATATTTCTGGTCATAATTAATTTTTGAATACTATTGAGTACCACATATGAAGGGTCTTATTAGAATTATCTTGTGAAAATTACCTCTGGATGTGGGGATCTAATCGGATTTCGGGCCCAATGGGAAATGAAAATGAAAACATTACCCATCGATATTCCAACAATACGTCTGAAAACCGTTTTGAGCTAATTACGAAGCTTGCATGATTGTGTGCTTTGAAAACAGTTTTTTGTTTTTGGACTAACCCTCTATTTGGTTCATGGATTCTATCAAGGAAAAAAAAAACGAAAGGGAAAAAAAATGAGGGGGGAAGAAAATGGAAGGAAAATATAAAATCATATCAAGCCAAAATTATTCTAATTCTTCTTTTTCCAATTTTTCATTGCAATCAAATAAAGAAAAGTAGAATTTCTTATATTTTATTTTTTTTCATTGATAAAATCTGCAAACCAAATAAAACTTAAGAGAAAAAAAAGGGAAAGTAAGCAAAAAACATTTTTGCACACGTGCTCTTGAAAATGATATTTTGGAGAGTTTTGATTGAAAACAGCCTCATTTTCATTTGGCAAAAAATAGTGTTAGCTGTTGCTCTCCGTTTTCTACTTATGAAACATAAAATCAATAAAAACATGTACCTAAATTTTCTTACTCCTTACTAAAAATGCACTTATGCAAATTGTGTGGATAAATCCCGTGATGGTCAATTCCACTTCATAATCCCGAACTGGGGAAGCCAGCAGTGTGCACGAGAAGTAACGTGAGCTCACCTACTCCCAGTACGGGAAAAGGGTGCCGATACCCTTTGTTTCCCGACCTAAAGGTCAGGACGTGAATAATCAACCATAACAATGGCGACGATCCGAACTCCTCCCACCACGAGCCAAAAGTAAGTGACGGGTCCAAGCTCAACATGAAGTAGAACACGTGATTAAATAGCTATTGCGTAACAAACGGGTAATTAGTTATCCAAACTGCGGTTCGGGCCTAATTATAGTAAGCCAACCCCAATCACACACTTATAAACTTGACCCAGGTTAGACTTAACATAAGGAAAACTGCTATCTAACCAAACCATGGTTAGATCTACATGTTACGATAAATAGAGCAGGACCAAGGCTGATCGGGGTATGCGGCATAGTAACCCTAGTCTAATTTCTCCCTTTCGCTAAACACAGTCACCTGACTTAGGCATCGGAGAGGTGACAACCGGACACATTTCGGTCATCCCTTGACAATGTGTTTGTTGTGTGCAGATCAATTCATTGGTGAAGACGTAGCTCCGCTTAAACCACCTCACATTCTCAGTACGGGAAAAGACCCCGCACACAAATATTATTCAAGGTACAGAATCGAACTAATCCCATTCTCAATTTCCATTTCCTGCTTTAAGAACATAAAACTATGGTTAAGTGAACATAAAATCAATAATAGAGGTTCCCAAACGTAGGTAAATTCAATAACTGATGCCTATTTGGCAACTTAGAAACGTTTTTGGAAGTTTTAGTTTTTTCTTTCTAAAATGCTTTCCTTGGAAAATGGATTCTACGATACGCTTCAAACAACTGTGTAATACTGATTTTTGAACGGATGGGGACGTAGGATTCAACTGATTTTATTGTCTACCGTGGGGCTGTGTTGATTTGCTATCCCAGGGCCCAGCCTACCCCCTCGGATGCTCAGCTCATCTCATTCTCGTAACTTTATTCAAATGTGCCAAAATTTGGCCTCATTTGATGACTTTATAGTTTTTGATAGCAATCAAAGTACTTAACTGGCTAGCAAGTTTGAAGTTTGTGAGGACCCAAAAAATGGAAAAGAAAAGAAAAGAAAAGAAGACTCACCCAATCAAGGTTCCTTTGAAAAGGGGAATTATAGATTAGTCTGGTGACGGGAAAATAATTATAGTTCAATACAAATGCCTATTAACTTAATAAGAATGACCACTAGTTGTAATTATTTACCCAATCTATAATTTCTCCATTTGAGGAACTTCAGCTTTGGTCAATTCCAGATAACCCACCGTGGCGTCATTAAATTAAATTTAACGACGTACGTTTCTGGAAAATAAAAATGTTGAAGATGTTAAGATCGCATCCCCAGGGGAGTCATGACATGTTTTAGTGAAGTATCCTAGTGGTAAAAGCAGGCAATTGGTAATGGGGATATCCAATTGAAATGGCGATGAAGATATGTCGTCGTCCAACACTCAAGAATAACGTGACCTATTGGTGTGGCAGTTGGTTGGCATGCCATCTTTTTCATTGATTTATATAGAAAATAAAATCGTACCGAACCTTGGAAGTAGATCGAATACGTGGTCTTAGTACCTCTTGCCAAGTAAGAGCTATGGGTTTCAACTCTTATCATTCTCCTTCATAGCCACTTACTTTGTCTTGATATTTAAACAAAACAAAAGAAAAAGGAAAAAAGGGATCCTATTGTTGTCAATCAAATTTTAAAGATTGATGCTTAAGAGTGTGCAAATTGGAAGATTTAGGCCACCTTCAGTAGAAGTAATTTAATGAAGAAAATATTTGCTTAATAGAATTTGATCGATTTTTGCAAAAAATTTGTATCCTAGGTAGCTCTCACCAAGGTTTGGGTTGAGACCAATTTTACGAGATATCCACCCAAAGACACATACAAATCCAAGAAAGCGAGGGTTTATTTTTTTTTTTCTATAATATAAATTTTGGCCAAACGTACATGGGTGTCTCTGGTTGCCCTTGCCAAGTTTGGGCTCAAACCAGGCCTATGAAATGTATAATCTACCCACAATCCCATGCATCTAATAGTGATATGAGACGAGTTTAAACTCAAGGTTTCAACTGTTGAACTTTGATCATTTAACATCTATGCTACCCTCGTAGGTTTAAGAAAGGCAACTTAAAATGTGTTTTACGTGGAAAGCAACTTGCATTTACCATAATTATTATATTGAAAAGAAAATAGTCTAATTTCAACACTACTTTGAAAAGTATAGGCAAAGCGAAAAGGGACCGGTTTGTGATTGTGATGACCACGATGGTGGTATGCAGACTATTGCGGACTTTTGAAAAGCAGCCCACCAGCACTCGGAGTTAGATCCGTTTCAAATCACAATCAATCACTTATAATTTGAGGTTCCGACAATTTATTATGTGGTGAATGACTAATGACTTTGACTCAATCCAAGTGAAGGCATTGTGATATCTTTTTCATTTCACAAATTGTGATTTGACAATATTATGATTATTATTATTGTATTATTTTTATGGTTTTGGCTATCGAGAGTGCACCGTTAAGCACTACACCATCACACAATGTGGACTTCATTTTCCCGTGTTTTCTCATGGCCATAATTCTTTTTTTTTTTTTTTTTCTTTTTTAGGAAAATTAGGGAAAAGTTCACTTTATAAAACTTATGGAGGCATAAATTTATAAAAAAAACTTATTAGAATAAGATATGCCATTAAATCCAAGAGTCTTATAACTATAAATCGAATCCTATGGATGTGAAATTTAAAAGATATACCTATTGCATGCTGTATAAGGTACAATTTTGAAAGAGAGATGCTAAGAGCATAATCCTAACGATTGGACCATCACGCTATAATTGGTATATGTATGACACTAACATGTGAGATTCACGTTGCGATTATGCTTAGCATTCCTTATTTTGAAATGACAGTACAAACTTTGTTATATGAAAGATGCTTATGGTGTCTCTCTCCTATTCTTCACTGTCCTCATGTTTTTCTTTGGTTTTTTTTGTTTTGTTTTTGTTCCCATTTTTTTATTATATTAATATTCCTGTGTTTATATAATATATAATAGTAACAACAATAGTTGGTTTGCCATTTGATTTGTGAGTATACCAATTATTTGAGGAATTACTATGCAGCAGTCCACGAGGGAACTGCAGGGCCACTTGGGAACGATTTAAGCCTCTTTAGTTCAGGTCCATGTTTCCCATACACTAACTTTAGGAACCTAATCCTACCCAGATTTGAATCGGATTTGATTGGGAAAATGGAACTGTGGTCCTTTTCGTTGAGTGGAAAATGCACAATGTAAGATTTAAGACTACAAGCACCATAATACAAAGACCACTGAGCACCAAAACTGACAAAGAGAACACCACCTTTTCGACCCACCTACCATGCAAATGGCAACTTTCCAATGACTTGTCCTAATGTTCTCGATGTTCACTTTTTTTCCTATTCCACCTACCAAAATACAGAGGGAAAGGATCCAAATATAGATTGTGATTTTTTTTTTTTCCATAAAAATGTTGGTGTTTATAAAGCCGATATGGGTGATTAAACTGGGTTTATGACAATGTGGGAAGTCAAAAGGTGTACTTTAAACAATAAGAACACGGTATTGAGTGCCAAACTAGGGGCGAAAATGTATCAATTGTGCCAAGTTACCTAACAAAAACTACTTAAAAATTTAGCATCAATTTTATTCAAATGCCAAATGAAGTGAGAAAAATCTAAGGAAAACGACCTTTACCAGTGAGTCTCCTGAAAAAAAACAAGGATTCCAATGTTTGATAGAAGGCCAACTATATCTTCAGTATATTGTGGAGAGTGGGTGACGATGAATCCACCTTTTTTCTTCCAGTATGGCATAATGGCTGTTTGGCTGAAAACTCTCAGTCTATTTGGTCGGCCATAAGCTTAAAATTATGCTTAATTGACCTCCCTTCCCCGTAGGCTACTTCTTCACCTTTGCTGTATGGTGTTTGATTTCAAACAAGCACGTGAATAATGGCTTGTAGGAGGGATCTGCACGCAAAACTTGTAGACCATTTATTTATTGGGGGATTTAGCCATTAGTCCAGCAAATAAAACTTATTTAGCAAATAGTTACCCAACTTTTCCTTTAATCCAATTAGTCTATTTTTCTATTTTCAGTCCAAAATACCCTTATCTACCCGTTAGTCCCTCTCTCCCTCTCCCCTTGGACCATTGATGATCTATAATATAGATGACCACTACTGTTCGAGCTCTGACCACCGTCTAGTGACTATAAGACCTCTTTCGGCAACTGTTTGCTGTCCAGCAGTTGAGTTTTAACTTCTATTTAGACGAACTTTGGAAAGTAAAAGAAAAGG
This sequence comes from Liquidambar formosana, assembly GCA_039720395.1. Taxonomy (NCBI): domain Eukaryota; kingdom Viridiplantae; phylum Streptophyta; class Magnoliopsida; order Saxifragales; family Altingiaceae; genus Liquidambar; species Liquidambar formosana. The sequence continues at coordinate 38,867,188 of CM077824.1, read as the reverse complement.
CCATGGATATTGATCTTTCTCTCTTTTTTTCCAAAGTAAAAGAAAAAGCCATGGTATTGGGAACTAGATCTTTCTCTCTCTCTCTTCTTCCTTCTTTATTAAAATTTTTTTAAAAAAATTAGATTTCTGGCTTGGATTCTCAAATAAGAGAAAAAATAGCACAGTATAATTAGCGTTGATCAATTGGGGAAAGGATCATCACTTCCTCTCGTCACTATATTCTCAAAAATTTTCCTTTTGCCCTTTTTCCTTTGCATCAACAAACATTTACACACATATTATATATACACCTTACATATCGGCAACAATGAAGAGAGACATTTTTGCAGGTAAAAAAAAAAAAAAAAATTTCTAGATTTGTTTGAAGATGCTGTGTCACAGAGGCGCAATTAGGGCTTAGAGTTCAAAATAGAGGAAAGACTTGACTGGAAATTGTTGCTGTGATTGAGACAAGATTGGAAGGGACTTCTTGTTGCAAGGGCAAGAGAGAGAGAGAAGAAAAGGACCTAGCCTTTTGTTTGTATATTTGGCCTTCATCAATCTTACTTTTGACTATGTATGATTTTTTCATTAAAAAAAAAAAAGAAGGGTAAAATGGTTTCTTTTCTTTTATTTTCTTTCTTTGGGAAATTTTCCCAGCAAAGGGAAGAAGCAAACATTCTAGTAACAAATTTTACAGTTTTTCAAAGTAGTAAAATTTTAAAACTTTACAAAATATTATGTTGAACCATATATGCCAAGTAGTAAAATTTTACAATTTTAATTTTTTAATAATCACCTAATCAATATGGATTTTGTTTCGAAGATGTCGATGAATAAGTTTCAAAAATATAATTTTTTTTCAAAAAACAGATATGTATATTGCAAGTTATAAGTTTTTAAAAATTAGAATATTAAAAAACTAAGTTAGTTACATAAGATGCTATTAATAACAAAAAAAGGATTACCCTTAGTAATAATAAAGGTAAACAAAAGATTTAAAAAATAAAGGTGACTAATTTCTAAATAAGTTCCATTCTATTGACTAATTGAGTTAAAAAAAAAAAAAAAAAAAAAAAAACCCTTGCTTGACTAATTGCTAATATTTTACCTAATTATGTATTAATTGTCATTTCCCCCTTATTTGTTTGTTTATTTTGAGAAGGCAATGGCCCATTGCAAGCCTGGGAATTTTGACTTGGGCGTCTTGAGTAATGAGTTCCATGGTGGACCAATGGGGGCTGTACTAGTTGTCTCTATCTTAGAGAGGGCTCTGATTTGCCTAGTTTTTTTTGGCCTTAAAGCATTTACCATATGCACCAATATGCATACAATAACAAATGAGACTGGCTTACATCAAAGATTTTAACCCTTGAGTACATTAAATTCTACCAAAGCCATTTTACCACAATTGAACGATGCGGTGTCATCACCGGCATCATTTGGCATTGCTATACCTTGTTGAATTATAGCACTCCATGGACAAATTGGTGGAGCTTCTATAATTTACAATAGGCAGCCTATGAAAAATCCATTTGCCAAGAAAAAAAAAAAAAAAAAAAGGTGTTCCATGAATCAAGTTAAGTTCATGAACTTTAATCATCTGATTTTACCATTGTATTCTTCAGGCATTTTTACACATCCCCCCTCCCCGAACTTCAATCTAAATCTACCATTGGTTCAAAACTTAAATCAGAAGTTATCCCAAAAAGGAAGGGGATATGTCATTAGGCCATTCTTTGTAGGGAAGGGTGTAACTAAAACTCTGACCTTGGCCTAAGCTCATTTCAAGCCCATAAACTCTGACCTGTGGGTGATGACAAATACGCAAAAAAAACCATCAATAGATGGACGGTTGAGAATTTATGACAGCCCATGATTCCATTGCCAGTAAGGCTCCGAATCTTGACTTGGTAATTAGAATATGGAGAACCCAACAACCCAAGGACTGTCTTCTTTGGACCCTTTCTGTTGAATTTGAACCGTCAGATTCTTTTATCAACGGATGAAAACCATCCAAAAAAAAAAGTGACATCTTATTAAAATGCAATTGGGCTATACTGTGACAAATCCATAAGCCGTCGTTTACCTCAGGAGTAAGACTCTTAAGCGGAGACCCTCATCTTTCTTCTCATGAGCTACCTTATTTTTTCCTACATTTAATCCAAAACATATGCCACATCATCAATTTTTACACGTTGAGACTGTCCTATTGGTGAAGATTTGGCTAAATATATTCAAATGGGACCACACACAGAAATCAAAACAAACAAAAAATTCTGATCAAACATCAGCGCATATGAGCAAATCATATTGTTTTTTATGTTTTTTAATAAATTTTTTTATGTTAATTTTTTGAAAAATTCTCTATCTGAGGGGAAGCTATACATCTTGATATTTCTGTACTAATGTCTCTTAAAGGCACATCAATGGACTCATCAGGTAGCCCTCACAGTAGTCCCCATCTCATCTTAAAATAATACGAAAGGAACACCCTCGAACCTTCCCCAGGGTTTTCCGGTTCTTTACCAAAATTTGGAACCATTTGAACACACTGCAAAACGTCTTCCATTTCGATTTCCCATCAAGTCGATCCATTTTTTTTATCACCAGGTCAGTCTCTCTCTCCCTCTCTCTCTGGGGCAGATTTCCCTATTTTGTGTTTTCATTTTGTTGCTGATATTTTCTGAATTTCGTTGATTTGTGTTCTATTTGCATGCCGGATTCCTGCCTTTTTTTTTTTTTTTTTGTTAAATAGAAATTAAATTTTTTTCAGCAGCATAGCTTCTTCTGTGATATTTTGAATCTCTGTTGTTGTTATATTTGCTTTGGTTGATGTTTGCCAAGAAATCTAGGGTTTTGGTATGTGGTTTCCTTTCTATTTGGGTTTGTTATTGATTCAATTCCACGTTTGTCCTATATATATGTAGAGATTCAAGTTGGGTATTTTGATGAAATAAAAATATTACTTTGTCCCGACAAATTGCTTGTTTAGGGCTTTAGGTTAAGAATTTGTAACTCTGTATGTTTCTGTTGTGTTATATTTGTGATTCTTTTGAATTTTGAGGAGTTCTTGTAGGATTGATTTGTTGGATTAGTAATCACATATTGGGTTTGTCGACGTGCATTTTCCGAGGTACAATGATTTTCCAGGTCACTTCTGTTCCAATGGGTCCGATCCCACCAACTTGGACCAGAAGTGTCTTCTGAATTTTTGCATGGGAAATCCTACAAAATGATGTCTGCAATATGGAGATAGTATAGGTATAGATGTAGAGCTATACAATACTTTCGTTTTGTGTTTTTTCTTTGATTTTGGATAAGTATATATAGATAAAATTGGTAACTGAAGTCCTTAACATTGGATTATGGAAACTTAAAAGATGGGGCGAGGGGGGATATAATTCTCATGCTGGCAAAGGTTACAGCACTCCAACAATTAGAAAGAATGGAAGAAGAAGAAGAAGAAGAATAAGACATTATAACTTCTAGTGCTTACAAGAAGAATGGTTGAACACCATTAAAATTAAGTAAAATAAAGAAATCAAATTTATTTCAAATTAAGCGGTTTCACAGGTGTTTGTTTGGCCAGAATTGGAATTGAATGGAATGAGATTTCAATTGCACGCTCGCCATTAAAATCTCATTCCATTCCACTTCGATTCCCCCCCTGATTCCGGCCAAACAAACAAGCCCTTAATATATAAGCATTTCACTGACTTTCTTTGGGTTTTGGTCTTTTGACTCGAATGAAATTGGTGATGGTTTCTTGTTAATGTTTTAAGAGGAAATTAGCAATTACCCCTATTAGAGGACTGCTTTTAACCAAAACCCCACCATAAGAGTTTTTAACTCCATAACCCCTTTTTTTTTTTAGTGATTCTTTAAGCATAAGGAAATCATTTTTAAAAAAATACCTGTTTTAACCTTTTATATTTACGATATATTTTTTCAAACTGAATTCATTTACGAAGAAAAAGAAGAAGAAGAGGGGGAGGGGGCAGGGAAAGAGAGAGAGATAAGTGGCAGCGGCTGATGAAGAAGGGCCGAAAGTTTGGAATAGCGCCGGCAATGTTCGTGCAGTGCGAAGATCTGGATTTGAAGAAGAAGAAGAACTAGAAGAAGAAGAAGAAGAAGAAGAAGAAGAAGAATGGGAGTGATGCTCGTGTAGTGCGGTGCGAAGATCTGGATCTGGAACAGCATCGGCGATGCTCATGCTCATGCGCCCTACTATGACTGTCGTCTTCTTATTTTCATCTCCAAACTCCAGATCTGCTCTCCCCTTTTCTTATTTTTTTTTTGGGTTGCAATTTCAAATCTGGTCATTTTTTGGGGGGTTGCTGTTGTAGTGTTTTCTTTTTCATTTTTTTTTTTTTTTTGATCAACGTTGTTGTAGTGTTTTCTTTATAACTTAAAATAGCAAGTTGTTATTGTGTTGCTATATATTTTTTCAAAGACAACAGTAAACTGTTGCTATGTGGTGTATAATTTTTTCAAAACACATAATAGTAAACTGTTACTGTTGTTTGTATAAATTTTTCAAAGCACTCAACACACAGTAAACTGTTAGTGTTGTTTGTATAAATTCAAAGCACACAACAATAAATTGTTATTATTGTCTGTATAAATTTTACAAAGCACACAGTAATAAACTGTTACTGTTGTATATATAAAATGTCACTTTTACAAAATACACAGTAACAAATGGTGGAAGCACATAAAAGAGCCATGGCTATGTTTTGGCCATGGAACAGATCTGGTGGGAAAGAAGAGGGAAAAAAAAAAATGAGAAAAGAAGAAGAAGAAGAAGAAAGAAAGAAAGGTGCTTGCAGAGAGAGAGAGAGAGAGAGAGAGAGAGAGAGAGAGAGAGAGAGAGAGAGAGAGAGAAAGATGAAGCTGTCGGAGAAGCTGACCGGTGTTGGAGATGAAAAGAAGAAGGTGCCGAAATAGCATTTGCAGCTTGATCGGCAGTAGGGAATCATGGAAGGCGGTGTAACCATGGGAGAGAGGGAGAGAATGTGGGAAAAAAATGGCACGGTTTAATTTGATTCAAAATGTAAAAGAGGGGTATTTTTGTCACTATGGGGTCAAAAGGGGTTTTCAAAAAACTGTTTTTCACTTAGGGCCTATTGTAAAAGTACTCTTATAATTAGGGACTATGGCCAAAATTCCCATGTTTTAAAGAGTCATTTTAGTATTTTCTTGAAACCAGGGTCTGTTTTGAAGTGAAAATTTCTTATGGTGCTGATTTGGAATTTTTATGATCCACAGGCAACCAAGTTTGTCAGGCTTGGAGATGGCTAGCGGGTTGGGGGAATCAGCAAGCAGACCACCCCAAAGCCCATCTTGCTCGGGTAATGGTAGCAATGATGCTGGTGATTTTGAATGCAATATCTGCTTTGATTTAGCTCAAGACCCAATTATTACCCTTTGCGGTCACCTCTTCTGTTGGCCTTGTCTTTACAAATGGCTTCACCATCATTCTCATTCCCAAGAATGCCCAGTTTGTAAGGCCCTCATACAGGAGGAGAAGCTGGTCCCTCTTTATGGCAGGGGGAAAACACCATCCGACCCGAGATCAAAACCAGTTCCTGGCATTAATATTCCTAATCGTCCGGCAGGGCAGAGACCCGAAACAGCTCCACCTCCAGAAGCAAATCACTTTACTCATCATGGGTTTGGATTGATGGGGGGATTTGCACCAATGGCAACTGCAAGGTTCGGTAACTTTGCACTGTCTGCTGCTTTTGGTGGTTTATTTCCATCCCTATTTAACATTCAGGTTCATAGTTTCCATGATGCTACTGTTTACGGAGCAACTTCTGGTCATCCCTATGGCTTTTATAATTCATTTCATGGGGGCCATGTTCACGGGTTCCCCCATCCAGTACGTCATGGACAGCAGGCTGATTACTATTTGAAGAATTTCCTTTTGATGATTGGTGTCTTTGTGATCCTTGCTCTGATTTATTACTGACAGTAAACTGCTAATGGCTATCTAGAGTTGTCAATCTGGTATCTGTAAATTTTCTAGTTCCTTTGGTGATTACATTGTGGTTGAGGAAGTTGTCCATATAATATACTCAGAGTCAATGCTCTTGTACTCGTTGTTCTGTTTCATGAGCATGTGCAATAAACTTGAGTTGTTTCTGCAAAAAATGTCTGCGTGTGTATCTCTTGGAAATTGTCCTACTGATAATGAAAAAGTTTTATTGACGGATGGTATGCTCTGTCTCTTTTCAGTTCTTCATGGAATATTCTTCTTCGTCTTCTTCTTCTTCTTCCCTTTTTTTTTTTTTTTTTAAACCTTCTGAAGATATATATGTGCATAGTGGGTAGTCACTGGCGTGGAATCCTTCCCTACACCACTAGGAAAAAGTTCAATTATTGATTGGCTTGTACAAACTATAAAGATGTGAAGAAGAGAAATTAAAAATACAATTGATAGCATAAATAGTCCATTTCATGCGGCAATTATGGAGAGCTTGTTATGTGTATTGTAGGACTAAAGGTGTGATGCTCTATGATTTTTCTGTATTATTTCCATTTTAGTGAGGTTAATGGGTATGCTGATTCAAATGTAAGAGCAAGGGAGTTAGATCATATTAAATAGTACTTTGCAAATGATCTGTCAAAAAGAGTAAACTTTGATGGTTTAGCCTGTAATAACAAGGAAGGAGGAAGCATTGATGGCTAACAAAAAATTCATCCTATCTGATCAGTTAGCAAAGGAAACCACTGTGGTAATAGCTGGATTTTGGGGACTACATGACCGGCTAAATCATACTCTAGCTTTGGGGTATCATGATTTCAAAATTGAAGGTGATTGTCAGATTTCTGTTGTGGTTTTTATGGAATAGCAACTTATACGTGGATTATTGGTGTGGAGTCAAACAAATTATTGAGGAAGCAACTAGGGGCAACTGAGTGGTTGGTTAGATACATCATTCATATATTTAAGGACTAATTCTTTGTCCTTTTACTGGTCTGGCCTTTGAATTGTGCATTTTGGATTTGATAGGTCGCTGGGTTCCTAGGCTATTGGTTTTTCAGTTGGTTAGACTTTGATGGGAATAAGTAGATGGTTCTTTCTGACACAAATGATTTCTAGTTGGGTAATCATTCAATTTTGTTTCTATCCTTTGGTTGATGGATAATATAATCACAGTGGTGTGCAATCTTATGTAATGGTATGAGTTCTGGAATAAGAACCTCACTTCTCTTCATAAGTTCTGTTGTCCTTTGAAACAGATCTAGCAGTAAGTTTTCTGTGATATGGTCTTAGTATCTAGTTTTTATTTTTTTTTTTTCCCGGCTTCTGTAGAATGTGCACGCTTCCAACAAAGTATGACAAATTAATTGTGCTTTTTTTTTAAAAAAAATTTCATTTTTCATTTTTGGTTCAGTGGCCATGTTTAGTTGGTTTAGTTCTGGTACAAGAGGGTTAATTCGTTGCTTGGGAGTACAGGGTTTTGAGGTTGTGGACTTGTGGGCGTTCAAGCTGTCGCCTTCCCAAAAGCACAGTATGTCCTCGACCGTGCTTGCTCGAGAAAATGTAAAACTGCAGACTTTGTCTCTTCATCAAATGCGCTGGCTACTGCATGTATTCTACCACTGGGGGTCTATGCAAAGGATAATGCATTGATGGATGCTGCACCATAGAAATCTACTTGATCATTTCAGGGCGAGTGGTCATAGATGAATTTCGTGTCGACCAAACAATTCCAAATGAATTCTCTCCCATTGATTGCCGTCACCATACATACGTTGTACAAGAAAATGACACCCGTGATGAAGCTCTCAATGTCCTTATGGATGTCGCGTTTCGTGCATGGAAGGGGCCCTTAAAGGTTTAGGGGGGATAGAAAGTGCATGGAAGGCGCCCTTACAGGTTTAGTGGGGATAGAAAGCTAATGGGACGGAAAAATTGAAGGGTTGGTCCCATGGAAAAATAATTATGGGATTTGTGGTCCATTCAGTCGTTGCTACAAACTTTGATTATTGTTATTATTGTTGATTTGATGCACATGTGATATGCCTGCAGGAGCAAATAATCTGAATTCTGAAAAGTACCTTCTTCCTACCACTTCGGTCTTAAAGATGTGAAGCATAGCAGGCAGGCCTAGATTTAGTCTAGCTATTGGTAGTTTGGTTTTTCGGTGGAGTACAAGGGCGATTGGTGCCTTGGTGGTGGAGAGGTCTTTTGTTCAAAACACCCCCTTCCCTCTTTGGGCATATACTCTGATAATAGTTTTCTATTTTTCGAGTTACAAAATACAGAAAATAAGCAGAAAACATATTTAGGAACATGTTTGATTGTTTTTCATTTTATTTATAATTCTGAGAATAGACTACTGCTTTCAGAATTGCAGTTTTCCTTGTCCCATTGGAGATTTTTCTTGGCCAATATGGGAAAAACTGATATATAAAAAAATAAAAATAAAAATTCATGTACCATTAGGAAAGTGCTTTGGGAAAAGCTCTGATGAAGATAGAAATCAAACATAGCTTTTCAAAAAAAAAAAAAAAAAAAAAAAAAACATGGCCATGTGCTTAGATGCAACTGATTAATGGGTATTTGTCTTTTGTTTGCAATGATTAAGCGGGTGATAATAAAGGCCGGTTTGTCATGATGCTAAGTTGAAGCCATGACCCTCCTATCTCTATTATTAATCCTTCCCTGCTGCTTGAATGAAATACAGCCCACAAAAAGAATAAAGTTGGAAAAGGGTGGAGCATCATAGCTTTGAGGATGGTAGTTTTTTGCAAAATTAAATCATTCTTCTGTGCGGATTAAAGAATTCATTGTAATTTGTAGGCATGACGAGGTTTTAGGCATGATGCAACTTGGTGTTCATCTTTTGATCAGCTGCTTACAATGAATTGGGATTTGGGCATTGGCCAAGGCACCATTGTGGTCTAGGTGTGGCATGTGGCACGGCAGCCCTAGCACTCCGGGGTAGGCTTTATTTTAGCTCTTTTTTTGGGTTATAGATAAGATGGGAAGAGAGAAAAATCATAAGAACGTAGACTGAATATATGCAAGTGATAAAATAGCATAACATCGACACTCTCATAAGTTGGGTTAGGCAATTTCTGTTTTCTACATCAGGTGGACTTCAACCCTGATTGGCCCAAGCAGTGGGACTGGCACCCAGGTTGCATAGTAAACTTCAAACGGGCTGAAGCGGGCCAGAGCAAGTCCCCAAGCTTAGTTGAAAAACATGACGAAAAATAAAAAATAAAAAAATCCACAAATCATATGGCTGTAATCCACTGATCCTAATTGAACTCAACTTGCTGGTTCACATAGGATACGACCCAACCATTGACAGCAATAGTGGGTCCAATTTAAGCCAACCTTCAAGTCTTCTACCAAACAAAACGCGTACGTCCTGTCTAAAAAGTCTCGAACAGGAGGGCTTTGATAATTCTTTCCCGGCGGCTCTGCCAATTGCCATACTGATTACTGACGTGAATCATTTTCCTTCTTTTTGACTCCAATCTCTCTTGGAATTGCACGGTTTTGATTTTTATGCTTCAAAGATGGACTAAGAAGACCATCCAGCGAAGGTTCGGCCTAATTAAAAGCGTAGCAGGCTGCAATAAAAGCATGCACTTGGACACATGGTCATCGCAGATAAGCCATAAATATAAGATAGAATCAAATGTTTTGAGTGTGAACCCTCAGTGATGGTTTCTTAGTTGGATTCATGAACTCGCAGATAAATTATGCATTATACGAGATAAATTTTAGAAGATGTGGTGATTGAAGTGGCGAGTCTTGTAAAAATATCCCCCCGATACTTTTTGCGTTACCTTCAATTTTCAGATTTGTTTCTTATATTATTTTTCAATTGAAGTAGAAGACAGACAATTTTTCTTTGTAACCTTATTTTCGGGAAATTGTTATTAGAGTGACCTAATCACATGGAAGATGATATAAACAACAATTAGTTTTTTTTTTTGGATTAATTATTAGGGTGTCTCATGTTTTACTTCTGTTGAGGTTTCAATCCAGATTATTCTTCTAACGGTTTGTGTGAAATGTCTTATATTCACACAAACAACGATCTCTACGGAAAGTTAAAACAATTAGTTAAAACACTTATTTATAGCGCTTAACGTGATATAAGTTGTTGACAAAAATACCCTCGAAACTATATTTTATTTGTTCTTTTTAAATACAAAAATTTAAAGAAATGAAATCCAACTCCGGCACACACCTCTACCTTCCGTTCAATCACATCTTTCCATAAACGTATTCCTGTTTTTTTTCTTCGGGTTGCAGTATTACCCAATCTTTGATAGCCTTTTTTTTCTATGGCCTAACCTTTGACCTTATAAGTCTTCCAATTAAGAAATTTAAAATAAATAAATAAATAATGCAAAAACTTTGACCCACTACATATGCTAGACTTACACGGTGGACAGCCTTACGTGTACTTTTATATTGTATTGAATGAAAACGAAGATTGTGAGAAAGAGGTCGTCATGGTGGATCGATGACTTTTCGGCTGTTATTGACCCACACACGATGTCGGTGACAGACGGTGGAAATGATTTGAGTAACGGATTGACGATATCCGCAGGAAAAAAGGGCAAAAAAAAACAGTAAAAAGGAAAAATAATCTCTCTCTCTCTCTTTCTCCCCAGTGCCCAACAACCTTTTTTTTTTTTTGAAATCCCACAAGAGTTAAAGGCACAAGTTTGCTTGGTATAATATTTTTGTTTGTTTTACTAAAAGAGGGAAACCCTGCAGTTGCCTTCAATTTTGGAGGGAGGTGGGTTTTTGTGTGTGTCATTGAGTAGCAAGCACGTGGCACTGTTGTTTGAAGATGCTTCAATAAACCCTAATAATGATGGAGGTTTTCTCTCTTGAAAGGCAAATAGGCAATACGACTTCTTGAGGGGCATGTGCAGTGCACATGCCATTCGGTGATAGAATTGAGGCTGTACTCTTGCAATTAAATGGGCTTACGTAGTCTTTTATTTGAGTTCACAAAAAACAAAAATAAAAATTCTAAATTATTCTGCACATCAGCCATAAATACCCTGTTTTAGCGAGTATATATGCTTGATGCATAGAATAAATTTTCTTCCATGCCATGACACTCCAAGTGACGATATACTTATCTTTGAAATTTATGTCTCCATAAGCGAAATGTTTCAATTTGGATTTTTTCCTGGGATCAACTATTAGCCAAAGTTTATTGGCGTTAATTGTTGTGCAGTGATCAATACGATTTTACTCGTATATGAGAATTAGTTGGGATAAAAGATATGGATATATCCATAATGTACAAGTAGTAAATTTAAAGTATTTACCCTAATTATAAATCACCCGAAACATACCTAGATCAACAAAAGTAGGACCAAGGCTTGATCTTCGTATTATTGCATTATTTAAATTTAATAATCTCTATCTTAGGTGACATGTCGATATGACAATGTTTATAAGAGAGAAAAGTCATTACAAAATAAACTATTGTAGTGCTACTCTAATTGGGAAGTATACCTAACATATCCGTCACCTACATTATTTAAAGAGGAATTATAATTTGAACCATATGCGCCGTATCCAAATTTATACAACCACGTTTGAAGTTGAACTTTCATGTAGAAATCAAAATTTGAGCCCCATGTCATCACATCAAATTCAAAACTCATGCATCCTAGCCCTTACAAATGTACAGTACGTGACAGCACAAAAAGGAAGTGAGAGTTTATGCCACAACTAAGGGTGCCTTCTTCTGCCTCTCATTCTTCTTAACCCTTTTAGCTTAGTAATGAATTAAAGTGTTAGGTCACATGGCTGGCAAGAAAATATGTCGCTATAAGGCGCAGCACTCTCTACAACTTTCTAGTTTCGCTGTCCATTTCCCTCTCCCATGACCCTACTTTTCTCCCTGTGTAGGCCATATGTGCTCGGTCCAAATATCACTATTGAGTGGCTTCGAGGCAACTTTCTTTTTGTCCTGCAATTAAGTCTTGGTAGATCGGGTAGTTGGTTAAAATCTGCTAAGGTGGCGGAAATTATGGACAGAATTTTCTTTGGGCAATTAATTACTGAAAGTGCATGGACGTCCCCCTAATGGGACATGATTAGTCACAGGTAGGGTTTTGCTTTTAATGTTCCCCTTAATGCCCGGTGCAATGGCAATATGACAGATGAGGACGAGACACTCGTGAGATTACGGCTCTTTATTGAGATTAATTATGGCTAGGCATCTTTTGCCCTTTGTACTCTCGAGTATCATGCAATTTTGGTAGCAATTGATGTTATGCTTAGGGAAACAATTTTAACTTTTGGAAGCAAATTCCGAGATGTGGATGGCTCAACCAGTGCTTATTTTAGATTTTTCAACAGTGAAAATACTTGTATTATATTGGATCAAGGAGGTATGTGAATTGTGTGTTACTCCTTCAACTTGATTGTCCTGTTTTAAAAAACACATTTTTATTTTTTAAATCTATTCTTAAATGCTTTCACACCCACATTCATACTTTAACATTTCAATTTCCCCCTCTAGTGTAATACAATCATACTTAAGTCTATTGTCCATATCATGTAATTGGTAACATTGATATGGGTATTTTGGAAAATTGATTAAAATGAAGTTATTGACTTTTGATTATGACAATTATTTTGAAACGATCCAAAAAAATAAAAATAAAAAGACAATTAATATGAACGGAGAGGGTATTTACCTTACATTGAAGTAGTCCTTACTCCTTGGTAAAGAGAAGGATGTATTAGGATTTGGGTTAAGTTTTGTGTTGAAAGTAATTATTGAAATAATAAAGGGTAATATAGGAAAGTTTCAAAAACTTATAATTTGACTTTTCAAAGTGGTTAAATATTTTGGAACACAAAAAATAACAAAAATGACTCATTTTTGTGAGATAGACAAAATATATAATTATTATATTACAAAGATGGTTTCAAGTAAAACTAAAAGCATTGATGTGGCTACGTACCTGTATGAATTCTTTTAGAAATTTCATAGTAAATGACCCCAGGCCATGGGTTATTTTTTGTTGGAGTTTTTCCATTCCTTCTTTAATGTGTAAGCAATTACCCCATATTTTCTTGACAAATATAGAAAGAATAATATCTAAACTAGGGAAAAGGCTACACCATAGTACCAGTTTAAGGTTTGGAGAAATTATTTCCTTGAAAATTAGACAGGGTATATATATATATATTTGGTATAGTAACAATTGGATGCCACATCCACAGAAAGAAGTTAAGGAAAAGAAATTGAAGAATTGTTTAGGTTTAATATGAAGCCAAAGGACTTGGTTCAAAACTCTTGACTTGGCTTCTCAGCTTGCTCTCAACCAACGTGCGTTCAAACTTCAAAGCCAAGCAGAGCTTACTAGCGTACAGTCGTACATAGTCCCCCCCCTCTGTCTCTCTCTCTCTATACTTAAAATACCCACAACCCTCTTTCAAATATTTCTAAACTTTTGCTAGCACCCAAAAGAATGCCTAAACCTGTACCTCCATGTCCTTTCCTCAATCTTCCCCACCTCGCCTTATTCCTTCTAGCATTATCCTTTGTCACCGCCGCCGCCGCCACCACCACCACCTCTCAAAGATTCAGAGAAGCCCCACAATTCTACAACTCCCCAAACTGTCCTTCAATTTCTAACGACAACAATGAGGCCACAAACATTTGTTCCGATGATGCAGTACACGTTGCAATGACTCTCGACGCCGCTTACCTCCGTGGTTCAATGGCCGCCATTCTCTCCGTCCTCCAACACGCCACCTGTCCCCAAAACATCCACTTTCACTTCATCGCCTCCGCCTCCACCTCCTCCACCCACCACCACCTCTGTCGCAAAATCGCCTCCTCCTTCCCGTACCTTAAATTCCGTGTCTACCGCTACGACGACTCCACCGTGGCAGGCCTAATCTCCACCTCCATCCGCGCCGCCCTCGACTGCCCACTCAACTACGCCCGCAACTACCTCGCCGATCTTCTCCCCTCATGCGTCCGACGCGTCGTCTACCTCGACTCCGATTTAGTCCTCGTCGACGACATTGCCAAACTCGCCGCCACTCCCCTCGGCGACCACTCTGTCCTCGCTGCGCCAGAGTACTGCAATGCCAATTTCACCTCATACTTCACCCCTACGTTCTGGTCTAACCCATCATTGTCCTTAACTTTCGCCGGCCGCAACGCGTGTTACTTCAACACCGGTGTAATGGTGATCGATCTCGACCGGTGGAGAGCTGGTGAATACACAACAAAGATCGTCGAATGGATGGAGCTTCAGAAACGAATGCGGATCTACGAATTGGGTTCCTTACCCCCTTTCCTGTTGGTTTTCGCCGGAAATATAGCGCCGGTGGATCATAGATGGAACCAACATGGGCTTGGCGGTGATAATTTCAGGGGACTTTGCAGGGATCTGCACTCGGGTCCGGTTAGTTTATTACACTGGAGTGGAAAGGGTAAGCCATGGGCTCGACTCGATGCCAACCGGCCTTGCCCATTGGACGCTTTGTGGGCTCCTTATGATCTTTTGCAAACACCATTTGCTCTTGATTCTTGAGGTATATATATACAGAGAGTAACAAAACCTGTCCATACAGATACTGTATTGTGATCTGTTTGTGTTTGGTCCGCGAGACGGCACATGAACAGTGCATAAATACCAGTGACATAAACATGGTATGCAACTCTCTAATATTTGCAGAGACTGATCTATCTCTCTGTCTCTTTCTTTCTACTGTTTCCTCTTTGTGGGAGGTTCTTTTGTACATTCTACATGCAGCTATTAGCAAACCTTACAAGCTTTCTATTTTTTGTCTATGTATTTGAGAACAGTGGTTTACAGTTGCGGCTCCTAAACAAATCAAGGATCAAAGCTTCGTTCTTAATTAGTATTTACCCAAAAAAGAAAAAAACTAGAGATGTGAATGTATCGGGTTGTGCTGTTAGAAAACGGAAACGTTTTTGTTCAATAAAGTGTTTCAGTGATTTTTAAAAACATAATTTGTAATACAATAAATGAATGATAAACGAAAAAAACCAAAAGAAAGTTACTCTTTGTTTCGGTATGCTGCGTTTGGATGAAATTATGTAATTAATGGTTTATTTGGGTTGCAGATATTTCTATTGAATGATACTTTCTGTTTTGATTGATTTTCTCTCCTTTTATTTTTCCCGCGATTCTTGCCATCAATTAGCAGCATATCACGCCGCACCAGCTTTAGAAGATTTCATATATATGATTTGAAATAGAAAGCGTTATGATATTTAAAGTACTGCATGTCGATTCAAAGCTGCAAGAAAAGAAAAGGAAAAAGAAAAAGAAAATCTTATTCATATTAATTACTCTATAGATTCTCCTAACAAGTAATTACCATGGAGTATTGTAAATACTAAATAGTGATCTTGAAAATGAAATCTCCCATAATTACTTCTCCTTGTGGTTTAATTTTCTTTTCCTCTTACTAGTTCTAAGATACGAGAAAAGATTTCATTATTTTGAAAGTTCACTAATTACTTCGGTACCATGTATTTATTTTGAAACATAATCATCAATTCATATCATGCGTCATATCTATGCGTGAGTGTGTGGCATTTACATATGATCGCATGTCACGCACGAACAACCGTGATAGTAAAGAATGTGCCTAACATTCTAGACCTGTTCCAAATCATTATATACCCTTACCAAAACATATTTTTTTCAACCGGTTGTTGTTAGAGGGGTAACACGTTTTTTTGCTTATTTTATGTGGAAGAGTTGGGCCACTAAATTTAGTGCAACTCAACCAAGTCTCAGCCGACACGAAACTAGCCCCGATCCAACCTATTTTCCAACTCTAACTATAGACTACAAGTCCTCAATGGACTTTATACTGTCTTTACCTTCTAGAGCGTAATCCTTTATAGTGAGGAGCTTTTTCTTTTAGCATGGTGCAAGCAAGACACCGAGGACTCTCCAAATGATGATCTTCTTCACTATAATAAATTAACAATAAGGCCATCGATTTTATTCATTAGCCTATATTTTTTAGGGCAACAAATTAAGACATAATTTCCTTGGTTATAATGCTTGTCGTATCCCTTTGCTTAAATTGAAGTCAAGAAATCAAATCTCTCTTTTTAAGAATGCTTGAGTGGATTTTTCATGATTGAACCACGATTTTCATAGCTAATCAGATTCCTAGACAGTCTAGCATAAGATTTCATGCATTAATTAAATGAGACTTCAACCTACCTTATACTAAAAGTAATGTAATTTGGATACACCCAAGTTGTCAATAGGGAGCCAAAAAAAAAAAAAAAGGTAGGGTGCCTTGCTGGTTTTAATTATGTGTAGAACTAGTCATATTTAGTCTGCACCGTGTAGTCCTTAAGAATATTGAGTTTAAAATTTTAACATTGGACCCACTCAGATCGTGGCCCCAATAAATAAAAAACATACATTGTCAATGGGAATATCCTCATATGACACCATGATGCTACCTTCTTTTTTTTTCTTTTTTTTTTCCTTTTTTTTGGTTATAAGGATGATTAAATCTTTTTTTTTTTTCCTTTATTTAATGTTTAATTTATTAAAAGAAGTGTTTTCCATTGGCCAGTCAAACTTTAGAATACCTAAGAGGGAAAAGAAACTTACTAAAAAAAAAAAAAAACTGTCGGTAACTCGTTTTGCATAGGATGCCAATATGCCATCCTCTTCAATCACTGGCCGCTCAGCCATTCTGAGGCATCTGGGTCATTCATTTCGGAGAAAACTAGGGTGATGATGGTAGTAGACACGTTGCACTCATGATTTTTAATAAAATTAAGGGTCTTTGATGTGGGTCCCTACAGAGCCAAAGAGCTTGAGTTTTCCTAGTTGATATTTGTGGCTGACTTCTCCCCTCAGCTAGTTGATATTTGTGTTTACGTGGGAGAATTTCATTAAGGCCTATCGCGCAATCTCAGGGCCGCCATCAATTAAGCTTGACCCAGTTGGGACTATCATAAATTTTTTCCCCTGTGATTTTTTATTTCTAGGCATATATGAGATTACTTATATATGGAGTATAATATATTAATATTAGCATATATATATATATATATATGAGCTTCTTAGCATTATATAGACTATGAAATTTGAAAAAGAATTCTTATGTGATAATGATGACATCGGGATATACATTCATAAAAACACATAAATCACAAGTTAGATAAGGTCAGGTATTTGTCATCACAAAAGATAAGTTGACTATATTCGAATTTGAAAAAGAATGATGATATCATAGGTCTGGGTGTTTGGTGTTTGTCGTGGCAATAAGATTTTATCTGGAATTCTATCTATTTTATAAGTTTTTATTAGGGTAAATTGCACTTAAGGGTTTAAAGTTTGGGTCAATTTTATCTGGAATTTTATCTGGAATTCTATCCATATTATGCCTTTTTTATGGGTTTGAAAACCCTATTTTAACCTTATAAACATTTAATAAATCTTTATATTTTAACTAGATCTAAATCACTCTACCGTCATATTTGTGTATTGTAAATGAAAAATATAAAGGTTTATTAAATGTTGATAGAGGTAAGAGAGAGAGAAAGAAAATAAGGTTGATTCAGATTTGGTTAAAATATAAAAATTTATTAATTGTTAATAAGGGTAAAATAGGGTTTTCAAACCCATAAAAGAGACAAAGTAGGGGTAATATAAAAAAATTTGATAACAGGCCCTAAATTGCAACTCAATTAATAATTCAGCTACTGAATTCAATTTAAATTTTGAACCTTAAAATGAAACTTGATCCAAAGTTTGGACCTTAAATGCAATTTACCCTTTTTATTATCATGATGAATTCATGCGGGGAGTAAAACACAGTTAGGTAAGTAAATTTAGGGGGAAAAAAAAAGGTTATTTAGTATTTTATTTTATTTTATTATATTCATCTTTCTTTTGGAAATTTGATCGCATTATGTTCAAGAAATATTCTTATTGGTTGACGATTATGCCCTAGATCAGAAATCAAGAAACAAAACAACAAAAAGTCTGGAATCATGACCAAATCGAAATAAATGTGAAAAAAAGGTTTAACACTTTAACATCGCGCGGACTCCCCATCTTGCAAGAAACCAAATTTTTATACTCCCCATAAATTCAAATCAGTGAACTCATAGGAACCCCAAGCTGAAATTTTCCATTTTCACTTTACATAAGCTTCTAATTAATGCCCTAGGAGTACTAATTAAATTAATTAAACCTCCATAATCATAAATGGTATTTTAAAGATTCCCATTGAATCAAGTCACCCCGACAGTCTAGTTACTCAGCCTACGAGAGTTCCAATACATCATAGATCTCTAGTTGCAGACATGGGATTTTAGGGTCAACTCATTGGGATCTTCCTAATTAAGATCGGTTTATAAACTATTGTCAAACCTTGTAAGGTTCTCAATTTCCGACAACGTATTAAACCTTAATGCATTTCAACAAGATCTAACATGGGAATTGAAATATGAATTATATTATAGAATCTTTGATCATGTATGAGATATTTCGAATATCCCGTACGATCATGGTCATTCATGAGTGACATGTGCCAATATGGGAATCGAAATATGAATTATATTATAGCAGCTTTAATCATGTGCAAGATATCCTGAATATCACATACGATTACGATCATCCATGAGTAATACGTGCGCATGTGTCAGACAAAGACAACCATGATCGTATGGGATAGTTCAAGATATCCTGTATTTCAACATCCCCATATACTATATTGGTAATATTACATTATCAACATGCTATTAAACCTTATCATTACGGGAAATAGTGTTTTCTTACCTTGAGTAATAACACAATTTCAGTCCACATAATGGGAAGTCTCAATCTCTCTCTCTCTCTCTCTCTCTCTCAAGAGGCTGGGAGAAAAGTCTGGCTTATCTAACAGAGGGGGGATTGGGGGACAACTCAATTTCAAGTCATTTTAACGTGAAATAGAGACTAAGGAGCAATGTAGCTTTCTAGTGAGAATTTTAACCTAATTTACAAAGCAATTCTTTCTTCTGAAAATGGAAAAAATATTAGAATATCCTGCGTGATAGTGGGAAGAAGCCTTGAACTTGGGAATTGTTGTTTTTGGATAACATGTCATATGTTGCTTTCATTTATATTTCGAAATTTTCTGGGTTACGCTCACTTTGCCTAAAAGGTAAGGCAGGTCCAGTGACCTATGGAAACCTCTTGACGTATACTGTCTAACTATAAATAAAAATCCCATTATCTAACAATGGTGCGTTTGAAAATAGAAACCACAGAGAAACAACATTTTCACTACAAGTTCCTTTTATAAAATTGAAGCTATTGGTCACTGTGAGGTCATTTAATACTCTGATAGGTGGTGAGATCGATTCATTATGATGATATTTTTCGAATTAAAGAATTAGGGTTTGTTTGGACATTCAATTCAAAATTAAACAATTCAAGAAATTTTGCATAATGTTAAAAGTATAAATCCATTATCTAGCTTGATTAGATTGAAATCTCATTCCTCCAAACTTTTTTAATGCCCTAATATTACTGGAAGCTTAGGCTTATGTACATCGCGTAAGGTATCAACAAAGGGTTATACGCCGGTGGTTGATTTTTGAAGGAAGGTTTTCAATACATGCATTTGCTTATGCTCAGAGTTCGGATTTTGGATATTTTGTACCAAAAATTTTGCTTCTCACCCAACATTAAGGTGGCATATCACATCCTCCAATTTTTTTCTATAATATTTTATTGTGTGTGAGACACACCTATAGGATAAAACAAAACATGGTTTGCTTGTTGCACCGTACCGGTGGACGTTTCTCACAGGAAAATGACTTGCAGGCTGACAATGGGGAAATTAGTTTCAACTGGGTCAATAAATTGTGCCCTTGAAATCAGCATTAAAATCTTTTTCAGTGGATATTTTCCTCAAATTGAGATTCTTCAATTAACCTCCACCAAACAACAATTTTCAATTCTCTAATGATTTACAAAACGAGATGGACCAAAGAATTGGGCTGGCTCTCAATTTGCTTGGAAAAAAGGGGGCCTCTATTGGCACCCCAAGACTTGCTTTTCATCCCCCACGTATTTTACACTTTAAAGTTTTATGAAAAATATAAAAGGTTTTCATAAAAACTAATCACGTATTCTATTAGAAAACATTATTTTTAACAACTTTTTAGAAGAAAGTTTTTCCAAAATCTATCGTTTCAGTAGACCTTTTTGCCATTTATGGTCTTCGCACAATAAATGACTAAAAAGTCCACTTAAACGAAAGATTTTAGAAAAACTTTCTTCCAAAAAATTGTTCAAAATGATGT
Source organism: Liquidambar formosana (assembly GCA_039720395.1). Lineage (NCBI taxonomy): Eukaryota > Viridiplantae > Streptophyta > Magnoliopsida > Saxifragales > Altingiaceae > Liquidambar > Liquidambar formosana. The sequence goes on along the minus strand of CM077824.1, from coordinate 38,846,867 downwards.
TTACTAATAAACAACACAATCAATTTTTAGGAAAATTTTATATGTTTTTCATAAAATCTTAAAATATAAAATAAGTGGGGTACAAAAAACAAGTCTTTGGGTGCCAACAGAGGCGTTCTAGAAAAAATCCCAGAACGGCCCATCATAGCTAGAAATGTGATTCTGATAAGCATGCCCAACAAACTCCACTTCAAGTCTTGCAGGTTGCAACAAAGGAGAAGCCCAGAGCTATGGGCCAATAGATGTAGCATAGTCCATGGTTCAAGTCTCATAAGGAGCCCATCAGGCGACAAGTGGACAGTCCATCCAAGTCTTCCAATTCCCTTTCTAGAAGCTTGAATCATCATTTTTATTTTATTTTTAATAGAAGCATAAATCTCCATTTTGAATTGCCATTTATGTACTCTTGTTTGATTAGCACTAAGTGTTTTTTTTTTTTTTTTTTTTTTGCAGAGAGAGTAGACCTAAGTAATCGACGAATATTAAAATGAAAAACACTAAACTTACCCATTAGAATCCTCTTCATAATGATTAATGAGTGAACCAAGATATATTTCGATGGTTTGGTCAAATCTAAGAGAGGAGCTATGGCTCAATTCTAGGAGACAGTTAAGATAATCCTATTATTATGTAATCAGTTTTGGCTCAATTCTAGAAGCAATTACGTTTAGAAATGGATTTCTTTTAGTTGAGAGTCAAGAAATAAGAACTATATAGTGATTTTGGTAAGTAAAGATCCTCTCCATTGCAATAAACAGTCTATTAAAATCTAAACCGTTCATATTATATGGGTCTCACATGTTTTGATGGATCCCATATAATATAAATGGTCCAAATTTCATTGGACCGGCCATTAAATGAAAAAAATCTCTTCCCGATTTTGGTGGATTATCTTTTACTATTATGCATGCATTGTTGCATAAGGATTATTTCCGAAAATGGTATGAACATTAGAATTAATAATGTCTATAAAGAAAGAAATAAAGTAGCAAATTTACCAACAAAGTTAGGTCATCTGCTTGTCCATTCATTTTGCAATGATTTGATTTCTTTTCGGTTTTCCCACCGCTTCCCCCCTCCCCCACCCCCACAAAGGAAGAAAAAAACAAAAGAGTAAAAAGGAGAACTACCACCTGTCTTTGACTCTTTGTATATGCTGCAGGTAAAAAGGTGAAACTTCGCCAAAAAAAAAAAAGAGAGGGGAGTGGGGGGTTAGGTGAACACCATAATCTCTGTACATTCTGCTTGAATGTTGTGCCCGAATTCCATTCTAAAAATTTTCTCCAAATCTCTCTCCCTTGGGTCGGTTCAGGTCATTTTGATCTAATTATTAACTGGCCAAATTGGACAGAACACACACACACGCGCACACAAAAGAAGGGGAAGTGGGGAGGAAGGGGGGGCAAAAGAACAAACCAACCACAAAAACAAAAATAAAAATGCCAAGCCCATCCCGAATTGTTTTACAGGGCTATTGGCTCTCTCATCTTATGTATGTCCGACAAATAGCCCAGAATTTCATCCTTGATTGTATGAAATTACCTTTGAGAATGAAATAATTGGATTTCAACAGTAAAAACTAGGATTTAGTACATGATATAAAACATATATGTACATCAAAATCTGATTTTTACTTTCTTCATTAGAGATTTAAACTAAAAATGGTCCGCTCAGTGGCTACGCTACAAGTTGCCACTAGACTAAGAAATTCATGGTAATCTCATACAGCAAGAAGCATTTCCCTAATGGGCAGATCATGCACAAAACTCATTCCGCATAGAGGGTTCACAAAGGTTTTAGCCTAACATTGGGTCTCCAAACTTCAAGATACCATCAACAGTCTATGATCCAACAGCCTTACTTGCTTCCATGTACTCTCCGTAGTCATCTCCACTTGCGAGCCTCTTTCGAATATGTGTGTAATAGATGTACTGCCATATGATCTATGATGATGTTTGTTAAGGTGTTAGTGTGAAAAATCATAAATTGCTTGAACATTATTTGGACAAAAAAAAAGAAAGAAAGAGTTTTGCAAGATCAGCAGCAAAGGATACAAATAAATCAAGGCCCACACAAACTGCGGCATCCAGCAACCAAGGCATGTTAGGTTTGATTTTTCCCCACTCTGTGGTTCTTACAAGAATACTGCATTCAATCAAAACAGCTTCAGATATCTATATCTATATCTATATACACACAGGGTTAGGATTTGGGGACAACATTTTTATACCAGCACATTTCTCCCTCACTCAGTGGTAGGAAAATTACTTAATATCTCCATGCCAATTTATTGAGAAACTGTTGGATGGGAGAGAAAATAATGGTATAAAAATGTTGCCCTTCGATTCTGACCCATATCTATATCTATATATATCCACATATAGTGCGGGTGGGTGTAGAGAGAGAGAGAGAGAGAAAACCTTCCCACATAAGTGACATTGGCAATGAGTGCAAAGACAAACATGAGAGGATTCAAGCCCTATAAAAATTCAAAACAAGATTTTAGATTACACAATATAAGCACGACAAGACCAAATTATGCTTTGAATATGATCTAAAAGAGACTGGTAAGAGTATCACCTCCACACTCCCTCTTTTAATCTGGTCAACAAATGCAATAGTAACTTCCATTAGAAACAAAACAAATCAAAGAAATAAAAAAGCACAGAAAATTTAATGCAGACTGAATCAATTAAACACTTACATTTAGCCATATCTGAGGGATTCGACCGCCCATATATATAGCAGCCATCAGCCATCCCAACAATTCCCCATACACATTGCTCTCTGTCCCCTGTTCCTGCTATATATAAATTCTAGTAGTAAGTACCTAATTCAAACCAAGTTAGCACTGTCTACGATGACTCAATATAATTTGTGCGTGGAATAATTAATCATACGTGTAAGAGTTTCCGTCCAGTAAATCCCACATATATTTCCATCAAACCCCTACTTTGTCGTGGCAAGTTCAACGATGTTGCTAGGAATGCTCCATAACCGGCCTGAAAATGTATGGTGGCAGTACTAATAAAGAAGGTGAAATTAAATAAACCAAAAGAATACATGAGTAGTTAAAACATGTAACGTTCCTCAAGTTTACTAATTTATTTTGCAAGAAGGGTAATTAGCCAAGGAGAATCACCGATCGTGGGATTGGCTTAGGTTGGCTAACAGGCTTCTTTGTTGAAACTTGAGCTGCCTCATCCTCTGATGATGAGTCGCTGTCAAGTACCAGAGCTGAAGGACCACTTCTAGCAATCCTGATATATGACCGATAAGGCGGAGTACTGCTTCTAGCTAGTGATCTTGCTGAGCTGAAAAAACATTTAATCCCGTCGTGAAAAAAAATGACTTTCTTTATCATGATAATTATAACAATTGTACACAAAGTAGCGCAAAGCTAATATACTAAAGATCATATACGCACACGTAGTAAAAGTCCCTTCGAGTAGAAACTTTGAGTGGATCACCAGGTATTGGAATGCCAGAATTATGAATTGATTCAGGTTTCAATGGTTTTTTCTCTTCCTGAACCTGACATAGTAAAAATCACATTAACCCTTACTCTTTTTTTCCCCTGCCTGGACTAAGAAGAGTACATAAATACAAATATATGGGCAGGATCAGGGTACAAAAATTTTGTACAAAATTTCTTACGACAATCTTATATCGTCCATTTCTCACCAATGTAACGGTCTTCAAATAAGTTGACTTAGAGATAATTATTAACGGTATAAAATTGTTGGAAATTTTTTTATGTCCCCAATCTATAAACATATATGGTTGGTAGAATTGAAAAGAAGAGTAAAGGTAAACTGTACCACTTGGTTAACTTTGATATCTCGGTATTTCCACCATCTATAGAAGTGATCATAGTAGATGCTCTGTATCACCAATATAACCGTACTTGCGGTGTAGAGCTGTGAGGAAAATAGAAAAAAAAAATTCAATGAGAAGACAAGACTAATATGCATAAAAAATTAGTGTAAGTGAGGCTGCGGTTTTGGCGGGTAAAACCCAATACGGCCAAAGCCTAACCCAATCATTGGGCTGGTCTTGCTCCCAACCCAACCCACTCCAATTGCAGCCTAGGTTAGGCCAGAATGTGCTAGTACCACTTACCACAGCTGTGTAGAACTGAGTCGGCAACTGCACCAAGACCATGAAACATTCAGAGAGTCGATTTGGGGAAAAAGAGAAAATAGATAAACAGATAAATATAAAAGAAAATCCTATGATATCTTTGCGGTATCATACCCAAGTGGTAATCAGATCACATTTGTTGTAACCCGATCACATTTTTTATGGGTACCATAGAATTTCCCACATACAAAGTACATAAAATCTTTGTTTGTTTGTTTGTTTGTTTATTTTTTTCCGGTTGGTACTACATCTAGAAAATATTGGATGAGCATCTTGATGAAAGAAAAAATGGGAGTTCAACCAGAGTCACCCAATCTGAAACTGTTCTTTAATTGAACCTTTTGGAGCAGAGCATGCTAAACAAAAAATGTGGAGAATGACAGGGAATAAAGCGCACTCACTGTTGCTGGTTCGAGAAGACAACCCACCAGATTGAAAACGTCACTGCATCAAGAAAAGCCCAAAAAAAGAACCAAAAAAAAAAATGGAAAAAAAGAATGAGAATAAATGAAACAGTATAAGAGAACAAACATTGAAAGCTATGGATGTGAGGTTCAGTGGAGAAGAGGGACAAACCCAGCAACCCAAGTGAGAAGAAACGCAAGAGAGATCCCATGGCCAGATTTAGTGCGGAAATTGGTGACGATCTGAGGGATTTCTGCAACTCCCCAACAAACTAGACTAATGAGTCCCAAACCGAAAGAGATTTCGTCTCTTAGGTTGCAGAGACAATCCTTGAAATACCTCTCAACCCAACCCACACAGGGCTTCCTCTCCTTCACACAATAAGCAAGCGACATGGGTGACGACTCTGTCTCTCTGAGTGTGAGTGCCCTGCTTGTGAATGTATAAGGGATTTTATAAGGTGGACGACTTGAAATATACCTAAGGAGTTACTAATAGGTAACTGAATCCCTAATAAAGACAGATTAGGATCTCTATTTACATATTTAGAGTCCTTTGTAAAAGAAACATAGACATAATGTTAGCATGCTATCCCATATCTCCCTATTTCCCTTTTAGTCCAAAATTTTGCTCTTTAATTTTATTTATCTAATAATATGACAATTTAGATGTTATGTAAGTGATTATTATTTATGAGGTATACATAAAAATAAATAATTGACATGGCATATTACGTCAATTCAATGTATGTTTTATATGAAAAATGTTATAAAATTCTGCTAATGTCAAAATCTTCTTGATAATTGATGTAATAGTTAACATGACATGTTACGTTAGCTCTTTACGAATACATAACAATTGATGTGGCATACTATGTCAATTCAATATATATTGTTATGTCAGTTGTTGTTTCATCACGTAGTTCTCCTTCCCTTATCCTTTTTTTGGGTTTATAACAATTATTAGAATCTACTTTGATCCCTTATTCCTTTTAATCAACAAATGAATATTAATACTTTTCTAAGGTTGAATCCAATATCATTCATTATACACTTAACAAGTGAGACAAATGCAATTAAAGTTATTATGATATTGGAGTACATTATGAGGTTAATGCCCATGATAGATTTAATTAGTAACTAATCTTTATAGAGAGTAAAAAATCAAAATGGAAACATTTCTCTTCTTACAACAAAAGTTTTTGAAATTGATCCATTCCGAAGAATTTGGATATTCTCCTCTTTGATGCTTTTATAGTTTGTGGCTCATATGTATGGGAAAACGAACCTATCACACGTGACCTAATATAAATATTCTTATTAGTTCATACTTTATAATTGGAGTTCGTTATGTTTTTATTGTCAATGGTCAATTTAATTGGTAACTAATTTTCATAGGGAAACCAAAAAAAAAAAAAAAATCAACGAGTGAAAAATGAAACCAAACCTCATCCACCAAAGAATTCGTAACATTTTGCTTTTTAGAGCGCAAGTTTTTAAAATTACTCATCCACCAAAGAATTCGGATATTCTCCTATGTGATGCTTTACAAATTTTATTTTATTTTATATATTTTTTTTAGAGGAACGCTTTGCAATTTGTGTTCTCATATGTACCAGAAAACAACATATGACATGTGGCCTAGTACGCATATTCTCACGGTTGATGCTTTTACATTGGCGTGGCTAACCCATATAGACGGTCCAGATCAGCCAATATAAAGACCACAAAACAAAAAATTATGAACATGATGTCAAGAGAATGATGTCATTTTGGGAACACGACAAACCCCAAACATGGGCGGAGCCTCCAAGGCTCTATTGGGGATTTGGGGAGATCCTATTCAACATTTGTATTTACTTCAGTTATTTATTTTGTGGTGAGAAAAGGAAAGCTTTATTCAATAATATTCAACACGGTTTTAATGAATGAGGTTGCTAAACCACGAGCATTCATAACAAAAATTGAACAAGTTCTCAATTGCTTCAACAGAATCAATGCGGCCTTCAACCCTTGGCATTTGACACTAGTTCTTTTAGGAAAAATAACAGAATGATTCGGTTAAAATAAAAGTAATCCTAAAAAAAAAAAGTTAAAACTCTCATATTCCATTCAAAGTGAGAATAATGAATTTTAATTCTAAAACGAAGGGATTCAGGGTCAAATGTCCATTATACTATTTTGGTTTTTTTTTTTTTTTCACCACCCCAAACTTGTCAAACCATTTTCCTCTCTCCTTATTAAATAAAACTTAACCCTAATATTTCTCTTCTATGTTTAGAAAGAGAAAAAAAATGAGCGGCTCTCCATTATATATTTTATAAGGGATTAGAAACTTTCATTTACAATTGTGTAATTCAACTACTGCAAAAAAAAAAAAAAAAAAAAAAGGACATTTCCAAATCTAAGTGTGTAGATGATTATTATTTCAGGTAAAAAACAAATATATGATTGGTCTTTTTGAATCATGTTTTGAGATTTTTAAATTAAAATAGAAGGGATGGGTTTAATATTTTAATGTAAAAAGGGTATTTAGGTGGGATATAAAAATAAATAAATAAATAAAAATGGTAAAATGGGTATCATAAGGAAGATTTGACCCTTTATTTGAAATTATTTTTATTTTGATCTACCATTCTGTCATTCTCTTAGTTTTTTGTTGTAAATTTCTCCTTCAACGTTATTGGTAAGTGCAGATCCAACACATTTACAAGGAAGCTAATAAATGTGGAGATTTTTTTACCAAGATAGGAGCAACTCACGAGACATATTTTGATATATTGCATGATCAAATAATTAAGCTAATCAAACAGCTCTAATAAGAGAATAAATCGGTGAACAATTAATTTTGGTTTTAAATGATCTTCCCAACATTCTCGCTATTGAGAATATCCTTCAATCAAAAAGATTTGAAAATCCCCTTGATTGAGATTGATTAAGAAATGACCAAATCAAATCTCAATCAATTGCACAAGAATAGGAATTCACCGTGATTAGTTCAGGTAACAATCCCAAACAGTGAGTTTGGATGTCATAATCTCATTATAGTCGGTTTTTTTTTTTTGGGGGGGGGGTATCAAGAGGTTCTAAGTACCAAATACACCCGACTAATTATCTAGACACATGTAGTCTTCTCATCCCACGTGCACCAGGTTTAATATTATAAGTTAGACTAAAAAAGAGTTTAAAAGAAGTTGCACACATAATAAATTCCTTGCATGACTTAAAATGCCACTTATACATACAGGTCCTCGTGAGCTAGTGATATTGGGTAGGATGAGGATGTGCCGTATGCGTAAAGAGTTTAGAGTGTAAGGGTGGAATCTTCTCTAATAAAAAAAAAAATGAAACGCTAGCTTTAATTTAAAGTACTTTCATAATTGTTGTACAAAACTAATCAATGTACTACTAAGTAGAATAATTGTTGGAATATGCTTAAAATATTTTGAATATGACCACAATTAATTATTACACCAACTTGTCCTATATTATACATGTAAAAATAGCACTGAGTAGTTTGTGACTTTGTGACCAGAAATATCTTCAAGTAGCTTTGGCCCATTAGATGGACTAACACCGTCTTCTCCGAGTACCATGATGATGAAGAGAGGAACATTATCTCTTTCAAATCGTCCAGAACATTACAAACAGTGTCCTACACTACTTACGGTTGCCAAGCCCCCAAGGGAAAAGATGAAAAGAGGGGTTGGACTCACGTGAATCAGATCCATTATAACGGCCAAGTTCATTGCAAAAATGACAAAACGTAGGCCAAGTTCACGCTGCTGAACCTGGCCTTCCATGTCATCCACGTTCATGCTCTGATCTAACTTCTCTGTTTATCAGTGCTATTTGTTAAAGACCGGTTGATTTCTTTTGTTTTTTTGGTTTTTTTTTTTTTTTTTTTTTGGGGGGGGGGGGGGGGGGGGGGGGTTGGGGAATGACCATAAATACGGAGAAGTATTGGCCTCTTTCTATAATTATATAATTTATATCAAAAGAAGTGGATCAGACGACAAAAGCGGCGACGGTGCGCGGCAGCCTCCACAAATATGCGGAAACACGTGTTCAAAAAGTTTGGCCTATCGTTGCATGCTTATCTATACTACCTATAAAAAGATGAATGTAAGAAAAACTTTTGATTGACTAATATGCCCTTATTTTAATTTTTAAATACACAACTACCCACCCTTCTGCATATATAGGAAACATAGGAATATGAAAACTATAATTTTAAAACACATACCTTAATATATTCTAAAACACATACCTTAATATATAAAACACAAATAGGAATTCAAAAGAAACGGAAACTATAATTCTTATCTAATAAATAGAAATATATAGGAATATAGGAATATGGAAACTGTAATTTTAAAACAATAGTCGGAACACATACCTTAATATATTCTAAAATACATACCTTAATATATAAAACACAAATACGAATTTAAAGGAAACGGAAATTATAATTCCTATATAATAAATAAACAGTTGGATTGTAAATTCTACTTTCTCCATCAATAGTAGTTTCAACCTTCTCTCCACCTTTTCCATTAACGACGACTTCTCCCTTCTCTGGTTAACAGCGACTTCACCATTCTCTGGTAAGTTTTGCTCTACAAATCTATATCTATACTACCTATAAAAGGTTGAATCTCAGAAAAACTTTTGAACGACCAATATACTCTTATTTTTTATTAAAAAAAATACATATCTATCATTCTTTTAATTGAAACACATAATAAACATTCTTATCATTTGGTAACAAATGAAAGTTAGATTTTAATTCAAACTCTTAACAAATTAAAGTTAGATTTTTACTTAATCTTTTTTTTAGAGCAACTATCAAGTTGTATGATAATATATATGAATATAAACTCTTTAAATATTCTGTTTTATGAAGAAAATTTTTTTTTTGAATATATATCTAAAGAGTTTTTAATCTTTTGTTGTACTTTCGAATTTTAAACTTTATCTTTTATGAAAAAAATATAAAATCTTTATGTATTTATTATTTTGTATAACTAATATTATATAAAAATATTCATGTGCAACGCACATGTGTTATATCTAGTCGCTGTAAAGAGATAATAACGTTTAAGCTGAGGTGGCTCGGGGATAATCATCCTTTTTTGACCCTTTCTCTGCTGAGGCGGTGATTGGTTTAAGGTCACGTTTAATCACTCGTGACGTGGAGAAAAAAAAACGATTTATTTTTCTTTTTTTGAAATTTAATTTTACTGGTTTTCTTTTAAATTGGAGGTGGGAATATCCATAATCCATGTCTTTTATTGTTTTTTTTTTTTTTTTTTTTTTTTTTATAACAAACTTTATATAAACGTTTTTATTGGAAAAATTAGCAAGGTGGAATTCATAACCCCTCTAATTTGCAAAGAAAAAAAGAATACGAAGTATGACCTAAATTAGAAGGGACCAAGATAAATGATACTATCCCAATGTCTCACTCATGTTGCGTCGAGTCTCTTTATCCATTTGCTGGCGTCCCATCGTTTCCTTTGGAATCTGAAAACCTAGTTACGCCGATAAGGATAAAGTTCCACTACTTTTTTGTATTTTTTGTTTGGTGAAAAAGTTCCACTACTTTACTCACATGATAATGTTAGTCTTTTAATGTCCCATGCAGGAGGGTATGTGTCCTTGTCTAAGTCGAAGGAAATGGATGGACAAGGAGGAAGGTGAAAGGGTTATCAGCGGAACGACTTTGGATTAAAAGTTAAAAAAATTATTAATTAAGATTATTTATATCATTTAAATAGGAATTTTTTTTAAATTTTTTAAACCGAATTGTCCAAATTTTCATCCAACGGTATTTGAGTGCCATGAGTTCTTTGAACTCTAGCACTAAATCTGTACTCATTGTTTATAGATGACATGGTTTTGTTTTTTAACTTCATTCTCCATTTGCAATTTGAATGACTAAAATAATTAGTAAGATTTACAACGCAAAACAACACATAAGGGCCAAGGTCCAACTGCAAAACAACACATTTGGGGAATGCAAATCCAGTGAGATCTCCCTTAAGGGAACGGCTATTGCAACCCCCCATTCCTATAAGCCCACCCCTTATCCTTTAGGTTTTTAAGATTTTATGCAAAATATAAAATGTTTTTATGAAAACCGGCCGTGATGTCCACTAGAAAAATATCATTTTGAACAACTTTGCAGAAAAAAGTTTTTCCAAAATTTATCATTTAGGTAGATTTTTTGGCAAAAAATGGAATAAATGCTATAAATGGTTAAAAAGTATATTTAAACGATAGATTTTGGAAAAATTTTCTTCTACAAAGTTGTTCAAAATGATGTTTTCTAGTGGACATCATGACTGGTTTTCATAAAAAAATTTTATATTTTGCATAAAACCTTAAAAACCTAAAGGATAAGGGGTGGGCTTATAGGAATGGGGGGTTGCAATAGCCGTTCCCCTCCCTTAATGAAGAATTGAAGGCCTGTAGGTGCAATATCCATTATATGTAAAGGCCCAATAACTGAGCAATGCTTCTAAAATGTCCAATAATCTTAAAAATAGACTCTGGATTCCAGGAATAATTTAATTAAACAGGACCTTTTCATTTTATTTATTTATTTTTTTCTTGAAAGCCTTCTACTGTACTCCCTACACTAACTTGAGATTTGCTAGAGCATCACAAGTCGCGACTGAAGACTCTTTTTTCTATGGTCACAACACTTTTTTCATAAAAATATTTTTATTTTGTGTAGATCTCATACTTATAAAACTTAAAAGGAGACATAAATTGTGTCCATAAAGAGAAAGCGCAATGAGAAATCCCAGAGTTCAAAATAACTTTGAGTTAAATTATGCTCATAAAATGACAACTTTGAGTTACTATGTTAAGGATTAATTATGTCCACAATACTTATGTCCATAAAATAACTTTGAGTTAAATTATGAGCCAAATTTAGTTTTTTATTTAGTTCTGAACTATTTATCCATGTCAACACTCTCTTCTTCCTTTCATTCTCCAAAAGTGGGTGAATTAAAAAATAATTTTTGTTGTAGTAGAACAACTACTTTATGAGAAAGAGTCATTTTTACTATATAAAACTATTTTTACATTTTGTGAGCTAAAAATAACTTTTAACTCATTAGAATAACTCTCTATCATTAGAGATGCTCCAACGACATCTATTCTAATACTATAAAAGAGAGTTGTGGTGAGGTCAGCAAGTGATGAGTTGGCTGTCCGTTAGAGTTTCCCTCCAAATCTCTCTTCTCTCATTCTTTTTGGGCCCACACCTCAACCTTCTTCTCTCTTTCTCTCTCTAGCCCTTCAATTGTCCCCTTCTTTCCTTTCTCTGACGCCTCTCCCTCCCTCTGATTCTCCCTCTCTTCCTGACTCTCCTCTTAACTAATAAATTTCAAAATTCAAAATTTGAAACCCATTCTCCTTCCCTCTGTATGGTATATATGTAACACACGGCTAACAACTTAGTTTATATTACCAAAAGTAATTCCCCTCTCCATAAAACTTTTTTTCTTTTTTTACTAGAATAAGAATCCAAATTTTTGGGCATTTAGTATTACTAATCTCCTAAAATCTAAGTGGGGTTACATATATACCATACAGAGGGAGAATCAGAGGGAGGGAGAGGCGTTAGAGAAAGGAAAGAAGGGGACAATTGAAGGGCTAGAGAGAGAAAGAGAGAAGAAGGTTGAGGTGTGAGCCCAAAAAGAATGAGAGAAGAGAGATTTGGAGGGAAACTCTAATGGACAGCCAACTCATCACTTGCTGACCTCACCACAACTCTCTTTTATAGTATTATAATAGATATATATTATGTATGTTGTCATGTTAAAGTTTTACTCCTTTCTGATAATTTCATTTCAATACAAATTAGTACTAACTTATTAGTAAATGACTACTGACTTAACTAAAAATGACTTTTAACTGTAATTATTTTCCCCTAACCCGACCAATCTAAAATTCCCCCTTTTTTTTTCAAAGTTGACCAATATTTCCTCTTTTCTTTTATTGTCATTTTTTCCTTAGAAGGCTGACAAATGCTTTCACAGTTACAGTGAGGGCATCTAATCCTTGTAGGGGTGTTAATGGTTTTGGTTAAAACCGAGAACCAAACCAAACCAAACTGAACCGAGCGGTTTGGTTTGGTTTTTTTGTCATTAGGTTTGGTTATGGTTTTAATTTTAGAAAACCAAACTCAATTGGTTTGGTTTTGGTTTTCAATTTTAAAAAACCAAACCAAACCGAAAAACCGAAAAAACCGAAAAATATAATATATATATATATATATATATATATATATATAACTTAAAGTTTGTAAATTCCCAATTCTAATAAGGGTAAAATAGGTAATGGGCTTGTTTTTGTTGATTTTAAGTTTCTTATTGTTTTCCCTTTTTTAGATTGGCACGTATTAAACTAGTTATTAATGTTGTGTGATATTGACATATTGATATTTGTCAATATGTTTCTATTTTAATACAATATTTGTTTTTTTTAGTTGCTAATGTAATGCTTTTATTAAAAATGTTTTTATTTGGAGTTTGGCATGTCATTTTTTTCATTTTCAATTATTTGTTGTTATTTGATAGGTTAAAACCGAAACCGAACCGAACCAAACCGAAATATAATGGTTTGGTTTGGTTTGGTTTTTTTTTAGTATGGTCTGGTTTTGGTTTGGGAGGAACAAAACCGAAATATAATGGTTTGGTTTGAAATCTCCCCTAAAACCAAACCAAACCGAACCATTAACACCCCTAAATCCTTGTATCTACCAACAATATGCAAGATGAAGTGCGAGAGTAATACATATGGGACTACACGTGGGACTTGCAGACTAGTTATGGGACTACACGTGGGCTTGCAGACTACACGTGGGACTACACGTGGGACTTGCAGACTAGTTATGGGACTACACGTGGGCTTGCAGACTAGCTATCCAGAGGTTCGGATATAGTAGTATAGTTGCCCTTTTCCTTTTTGACCTTTGTTTTTTTGTGGGTAACCATGGTATATGTCTTTCTTTAACCATGGTTCGCATATAGGTTTCTTTATTTAATTAATTGTAGCATTAAGATGAAAAACAATAATTAAGAGAAGAAAAATGCTAAAGACACCAACTTTAATTTTTACTCAAATTTGCTTGCTAAATATTTGTATGAATTAAAGAATGATACCCACAGGCCATTACCCACAGTATGTATAGCAACTAAAAAATAGGAGTGAATCTTCCATGTAATTGTAACACTGGTTATGTGGTATCACGGAAAGAAGAAAATTGGAATTATGGGATTAAAAAGTATTTTGATAATCTTAATTTTTTCATCTTCTATTAATTTATGACACTACGTCAACTATTTCATAGTTGCATACAAGTTTTCTCAAACAATGGATAGCATTGTTGTCGTTATGTATAAGAAGAAGAAAAAGAGAGAAATTGCCGCGCCTAGAACGTGAGTGGACAATTGTGAGTGGTATACTGATGGTAGAAATAGCATTTTTCATTCGATCACTTGGGCCTGTGAATCGATATTTTTTAATTATTTATTACATGTGGTACGTGGGGAATGAATGGAGGCCGTGAATTGATATTTTTTAATTGTTTATTACATGTGGTGGGTAGAGAATAAAGGAGGTCATGGGAAACTTCTCCACGGTTCCACGGAGCAAGTATTGTTTGTATTGAAGGACTCAAATTAGTGGCATCAACAGGTCTTTTTCAAATAAATTTTTGGCCCCACGGAAATTTCCATGCACTTTCCTTCCACCAAAACTATGTACGTAACTGATCACTACTGCCCGTCTTCCTAACGTCGATCTTCAACGCAAATCCCACCTTTGCCTTTATCTTAAAGTTTTTCTCAGGAATTTCTGTGGTACTCACTGCCTACTGTTTCATCTCCTCTCCACACTATATAAAACCTTCGTGCCATCCATTTCTTTTCATTATATTAAAACCAATTTCAGTTCACACATCAATGGCTGCCGATAGAGTATCCAGACCCTCTACCTGGGCCTCTAACAAAGATCTTAAGCTAAGCTTCAATCGCCTTCGATCGAAGTCCATCTCCAAATTGAGCCCCTCTAGCTCTCCTATATCATCTCCACTTACACCAAGAGGTGGCAAAAGGCAAGAGCAGCTCAAAGAAGTATTCAAATACTTTGATGGCGATGGTGATGGCAAAATCTCGGCGTTGGAACTCAGAAATTACTTTGCGTCGATCGGAGAGTACATGTCCCATGAACAGGCTCAAGGGGTGATCAATGATTTCGACACGGACGGTGATGATTTGTTGGATTTTAAAGATTTCGTCAAGCTGATGAAAAGGGAAGGAGGAGATGAAGATTTGAAGATGGCTTTTGAGATGTTTGAGCTTGAGAAGGGGTCGGGTTGTATTACTCCCAAAAGCTTGCAGAGGACATTGAGTCGACTCGGTGATTCGAAATCACTGGACGAGTGTGAGGTCATGATTAAAGTGTTTGATGTGGATCGCAATGGGGTGCTGGACTTCCAAGAGTTTCATCAAATGATGATGGCCTAGATTCGTGCATGGAGGTCTTTTTTCAAACAAATCCGAACGTTAATAAACACACGCATGTGCATATATCACCAGAAATGAAAATATTGGGGATAAAGGCATGCATGGCTTAAACATATGGTTACTGGTAATGATCGATCGAGTTAAATCATAAACATGTGGACATCAATGTCATCAGTGGTTGTGCGGCAATGGCCTTGTGCCCTACTAGCACTTCCCTTCCCAACATATGGGAGGTTTTGGGTTTGAGTCTTAGTTTGGTTATCAACATGCCTTGTGCCCTACTAGCACTTCTCTTCCCAACATATGGGAGGTTCTGGGTTTGAGTCTTAGTTTGGTTATATGTTGATGTAATGAATTTCTGTATTACAAAAAAATAAAAATATTGTTATCAGCTACCTACTTTGTTGAGTTTTAAATTAAAGTTTGCAGATAAACATTGGAATCATGTTGTTTGATGCTTATTAATTATGATTATCTTCGTATACCAAAAATAAAAAGTACTCCGTAATAATCAAGATTATTAGCATCATCATATACGTTGTTCTTAAACATAGGTTTCACAGTTTCGGAAGAAGCTTCACATTGATGTGTAGAAAGCTCCTTCCGGCGCGGCAATCTAATAATACCCTTAAAGCAGAAGCAAAGTTGTGAGAAACTAAAAGCAACGGTGTGAGTAGTCACCATCTTTAGGTACCCTCAGCTCCTCATGGACTTACTTATTTGATTCAGAATGATTTCATTGGGTTGTCTAACCCCGTTGTTGTGCTTATTTTGTGGGCTTTGCCCACCCACTGCACCCCCAACAAAAAGAAAAAAAAGAACCAAAAAAAAAAAAGGAAAATTGCATTTGAGGAATCACAGACAGTATATAGCAGCTTTATTGGCAAGAGAAGTGTGAGTAGCGTACAAAGCTTTATCCGAAAAGTGGGTGGAATCACAGACAGTATGTGTTAATGGTCATCATCGGTTGTTTTGAATTAATAAAAGCCGAAGTTAGGATTTGACTGCATGCTCCACTGAGCACTAACTCAAGTTGTAATTGAGAGGGTGTACTAGTACGGGATTTCAATTTAAGAGTTACCGGTGGAGTTTAGGTATATGTCAAAATGCACAAAAATAGAAAGGGAAAACTTTGAACCTTATAATCTTGGCTTTGGTTTTATTGATTTTTCTTTTGGGGTAAGGTAAACTTAATGGAAAACTAAGGTGGAGGATCTGAAGGAAAAAAAGAAAAAGGAAAACTAGCTGAGGTGAACACAACTTCAACAGGGAACTATTTGACCTCGGTATGCAATCTCTAAGGGTCTGTTTGGATGTCCAAATCGAAATTAAACAATTTAAGGTATTTTACATAGTTTTGAAAGCATAAATTTATCACATGAATTAGAACTGTTTAAAAAAGTTGGAATTATCATAATAATTGACATTATAGGATCAATTCGTAGAAATGTATGAAATGCTACTGTTTTAGTTTTTACTCTTATTTGTGATGATGGCTACTATTTTCTTGAATTTATCAATTCATGGTGATGATTTTGTGTCTTTAACATTATGTAATTTTTTTTTGAATCATCTAATTCCAAATTGGACACTCAAACAACCCTTAGAGATTCATCATAATCTGCTCTAAAGTTCAACTTTCTTCCATTGGCTCCATTCATGTTAAAATTTCAATCTTCTTAAGCATTGACCAATCAATTTCATAATATTATGTCTTTTAAAATGTTTAAAAAAAAAGAAACACTTAAATTGAGAGCATCTAATCCCTATAGCAGCATCTTCCAACAAGATGTGAAGACAATTAACTGCCCAGATGCATGATCCAGATATTAAAAAATTCCATCTACATTAGTTAGTATCCCATGCAAAAGACACCTCCACCCTCTCATGCACAAAACCAAATGCAATAGTTTTTAAGAAAAACATTAATTACATGACAGTCCGTCTTTGCCTTTGCAATGATAGGCATTTGGATATGTAGATCTGTGTTCGTAAAAACACATATGGATCCATGTATTAGACAATGTCTTTGTGTTTGGAAGTCCGTCATTCCAACCAGGCTCTAACATCTTTATCATGAACTAATTGAAAATTCACTATGGGGTCTACATGAAAAGCAAGAATTATATATAAGAATTGCATATATATATATATATATATATGAATGCCATCAAATGAAAGGTAAGGAAATGAGCCCCTTTACAAGCATGATATGTAAGCAGACCTAAAGTATTGTATGGGTTAGGTGATAAGGTAGTCAGTCTACCTTATCAATTAACTTTGAAGCTCTATTTTATTCAAGTCCTTGTGCCGTTTGAAAGACACTCCCACTATATAGCGCCCATAGAAAAGTGTTCGTAGGCAAGTGGGTGTTTTATATGACCATTAATTGAAGGAGCTAGTGTGATATCAACATTTTTATATCAAGTGTTTCTATCAATTTTGGGACCTTAAGCAAGTTGTCATGATGTAGGATGTTCATGCGCCGAAAAAAAAAAATAGTAAAATGAAAAAGGATGCTTCCATGCATTTTCCTTCCACCAATAATGTTTACGTAAAATGTTTTGTATTGCTGCTGGCTGTGTCTTGGTGATCTTAATTTTTAATAAAATAAATTTTTTTTTGGCCTACCCAAAAAAAAAAAATAATATATGTTTAGGTAATTGATCACCTCCTCATCTACCTAACATCTTTTTAATCATGCCTTAGGTTTTATAATAAAGTTTTATAGAGTTTTATCTAAACAATTCTCATCTGTTTTCCACACTATATAATTTAGGTATAGTGTTATTCATTTTCTTCAATGAAAACCAGTCTCAATTCAAACTCCAATGGCAGCCGATAATATTCCCAAATCATCTAAATGGTTCTCCAATAAGAGTCTTAACGTAAGCTTCCAACGCTTTGAACCAACGCCCAGCGCGAGGTTTAGCTCTAGCCCTCCTCGTTCTAGCCCTCCTCGCTCTCCTACATCTTCAACACTTGCACCAAAACTTGCCAATAGTGAAGATGAGCTCAAAGATGTATTCCGTTGCTTTGATGGCAACGGCGATGGAAAGATCTCAGCGTTAGAACTTCGAAAATACTTTGCGTCGATAGGAGAGTTCATGTCCCATGAAGAGGCTCAAGGGATGATAGACGACTTCGACACAGATAAAGACGGTTTGTTGGATTTTACAGATTTTGTTAGGGTGATGAAGAGGAAAGATGGGGATGAGGATCTGAGGTTGGCCTTTGAGATGTTTGAAGTGAAGAAGGGATCTGGGTGCATCACTCCCAAAGGTTTGCAGAGGATGCTTAAACGCCTTGGAGATAAGCGATCGTATGAAGATTGTGTGGCCATGATTCAAGCCTTTGATATCGATGGCAATGGGGTGCTTGATTTCCAAGAGTTTCGCCAAATGATGTCCTAATTAAGTCATGCAATGTACCCTTTATTGTGTATATATATATATATATATATATATATAGATATATATATGATAATCAAGTAGGCACGTACTGATATAACCCTAGACTAAAATTTGATATATCAAATGTTTCACATCTTTACCAAAAAGGCAAAACAAGATGTAACAAGAGAGTGATACCTATACATCTGGGGCCATTTTCTTGTAAGAAATTTGGTATGTGTGAAAGTCTGTCTCTATGAGACATTTGGTATATCAAATTTTATCCAAATAAGTGTCATTATATATATATAGACACAAGCACATACAAGAATGTTGCCATAAATATAAAATTTTAAGAAAAAGGAGGAAAAAGGCATGACTAGGGAGACCTGTGGTCACTGGCAAAGAGCGAAATCATAAACATATGGGAATCAATGTGTGGGGTAGCTAGTTTGTTGAGTTTTTAATTAAGTGTGCAGAAAAACATGGTCAGCATGTTAGATGTTTGTTAATTAATTTTGATGATCATATATTTTACGAAAATAATAATTAAAAAAGAATAATGGGAATTGTCATTATCATTTTGCTTTGTTCTTCAACAAAGGTTTGGTTTCAACGGTTGCACTTATTATTGAAGAAGCCACAATTTTCTTTAATGTGTGAGAGAGTTCTATTTGTCCATCTCATAATATAAGTTGTGAAAATGTTTGAGTTTATCCACTCTGTTAACTTATTCTGTGAACCGATTGAGACATAAGGGACGAGTACCTTTTTGTAGTTAACATGCGAAAAACAGAGGGACCTCTCATGTCAAGAAAAAGTAAAAGCCACATCATTGGCACCCTACAGGCTAAAGCAAAGTTGTGAGGATCGTACCGAGGAAAGGTAAAGAAGTAGGAAATAGCTGAAGTCCCTAACACTGAACAGTCCATTATGGACTATTAGTCTTTTATATAAATTTTTAATTGGTTAACTAAGCTTTCACATTAATTATTATTTGGGTAAGTGAATTTGGGCAAGTGACAACGCATGAGCAGAAATGATCCTGATCCCCATTCTTGGGCCACAGTTTTGCATAATCTTGATTACTGTGCATTCTCTCTGGAGCTAAACATTGCTTTATTAGCAATTTATTTCTAACTAAAAGCCACATGAAATTCTGATTTTTTTTGGGGGTGTACATCGTAAGGACCTAATCCTTTTGATCAGAATTGAATGTGTCTTGGGGATGAAGGTTTGCTGCTTTTGCCTATTTGATGGAAAACTCTTGGTTTGAATTCAGACAATTTGACGACACTGGGCCTAAACGTAGCAGTCTCGAAGTAGCCCAAAATGGCACAAGTTAGGGCCAGTACTGTTCTGGGCACTGGATCCATAGGCATTCCTGGCGCCACAGGTGTTTCTAGTAAGTTGATGGTATTGACCCACATGAAGAGGGACAGTGGCAGAGCATTTGTATGGGACTTTGTGAACAGATTCACAGCTGCCTAATGACATTCACATCATTTGATCAGTGGGTTATCTTAGGTATCATCATTTGAAAAGAAAAAGGAAAAAAAATTCTCCTTGAACCAGCTATACTGGGCCCTTTGTCTTTATCTTTTTTTGGTCAAAATGGGCCTTAGTTCTTGTAAGAGGCGTAGCTATTAAATCTAGCTTCGTATTGACCTGAACGGGTCGTTGGGTCATTGGTCGGATTGCTAGGTTAATTGGACAAAAATAAGAAGGGAAACCTCGCACCTTGTCCTACAAATCTTGTTATATTATGTGAAATTAATGTTATTTTAATTTTTAAGCTTTAATTATATCAATGGATCTTACAACTTTATCTAATAGGGTAAGATTTGTAGGGCAAAATATAGGACTAATTAGCATTTTTCATAGGGAAAAAGAAAAAAAGAGAAAAGTTAAAAAAGAAAAAAAAAAGAAGAGAAAAGTTAAAAAAAGAGAAAAGTGGTTACTGGCGGTGAGCATGAAAAAGAAAAAAATAGAAAAGTTAAGAGAAATTTTAGATTGATTGTGTTATAGGAAAATAATTACAATCAATAGTCATTTTTAATTAAGTTATTAATCATTTATTGAAAAATTAGTTCTAATTTATATTAAACTGTAATTATTTTCCCATCCCCAAAGTTAAAAATAATTTTTTTTTTGTTTTCTTTTTCGTCTATCGGTGAGAAATGCTTTACCAAAAGGGAAGACTGAGATCTCCCGCAATGAACGGTGCGGATTTCCCTGGCTCAAAAAAGGTGACAATGGAGAAAGTAGGGGACGCGAATATGATATGGGGCGGACGAATGGAATCGGGAGGTTGGGTAAAAGTGACGTGCACTCAAACCTCGACGACCAAGAAATCCATAAAAGGCCGTGAGAGGCGGAGGGTTAAAAATCAAAATTGCAGTAATATTCCCATTTTGGCTGTAAATATATAGAGACTAATACAAATGGATATACTAACCCAGGTGACAACTGTCGTCGCTGACGGCGGTTCATCATCCGAATCATCTTCTTCCGGAGTAACGGCGTCGTCCAGTACGGGTCGCGCTTACCTTCAGTGGGGTAGAACCCTCTCCGCCATGTCAGTTATCTCACTCCTCCCCATTTTGCCCTTTTATTTTTCTTCTATTGTGAAGATTATTAGTTATTTAGTTTGATTGTTGATTTATTGGTTTGGGGTTGCGGTTGCGGGAATGGTTTGGGTCGAAAAATCGAATTTCAAAGTTCCAATCAATGCTAATGCAGATGGTGAAACGAACCCCTGGTAGAACTTATCCCAGAAAACCGGCTCCTAGAAAACCAGCTTGTAAGGGGTGGTGACTCTGATACTAAATGATACGAATCCCTGGTTAGAACTCATCCTTGAAAATTGGATTGCAAGGAAAAGGTGCCCAAGACTTAATATATACATTATTAAACCCATACTTAACCACTCGGACATTAGGATTGTAACAGATGAGTTTTCTATTTTTCTTCCCCAAGAAATTTCACACAAGAATGAATTTTGCTTTTAGTGCGTGAACTGTGGTGGCAGAAGCTATGTTTTACATGTTACTGATCTGACTACTGTACAATTGGGTGCAGATGATAAATAGTTTGGTTGAGATCCATTGTGGGTTTAATGCATAACCTGTTTTTGGAACCACTTTGAATGAGTTATGTAGGCGCTTTTGTACCATTTGTATGGTCATTGTTGCCCATCTATTTGTTCTAGCTTACAAACTTAGGATCTCCTGCATAAATCAGGGTTCCAAGTTTGAAGGAAGTCCAAAATCATTAATTAGATCTGAACACAGCATTTAATTTTATGTCATCAATTGTCTGAGGTCAAAGCCTGCATGGCCTGCTTCTTCGACGAATAAGTTGAGTGAGCTCATCGATCCAATTTTAATGTTTTCCATCAATGATTTTATCAAAATTTCCTTTGGCTGTGTTAGGTCCCTATTAGATATGAGTAGGTTTGGGAAATGGTTATTGAATATGCTAGCCACTATCGTTTGCGCAACATGAGAAGATCAATACTTGCTTATCAAAAAGAGAAGATCAATACTTGATGCCAAAAAATTATATAATTTGTAAAATGAGGGAAACCAGCTTGCTCTTCTCTCTCTCTCTCTCTCTCTCTCTCTCTCTCTGTGGAGGGGGATTGTTGGCTGCTTTTTTTTTTTTTTTTTGGTGGGGGGGGGGGGGTGTTGTGGGATGCATATGATGATGATAAAGCATGCAAATATTGAGCTATTTTGGATACATGCGGCCTCATATTGAAATACTCGTCTTCCATGATATCATTTCTCTTGAAGCAACCATTCTTGGTATTTTCATCTGCCTTGTGTTTATGTTGTATATATGCTAGATTTGTTTTCAGAGAGATGCTTAGGCCACTGTATAGTTGAAATTGTGCCAAATATTTTAGTCTTGGTTCTCAATGTGTTGTTTTAGCATTTTTCTGACTCAAAACTATGTTGCATTGTTTTTGTTTTTCTACTACAGATTTTTGTTAATCTTGAATCGAACGGGGCAGAGATCACCTACACAAACTACCCTTCTAGTCCTCTATCTCATTACAAGCTCTCCAACAGTGCTGTTTAAGATTCTTCGGTGCTTTGGAACTTTCCCCAAACATCTCTTGGTTATTTTGGATCTATATTTTGCCATTACGTATATTCACCTGAATTATCTATTCCACATTGCAGAGAACAATTTGGACGTTGGGTTGCCTTCCTTGCCATTGCAGCAAACCTCTTCTTCCCTCAGACCTTTCCATGTTCGAAATTTCATCTGACCTAAAAAACCCAGTTTATTGTTTATTCATTTTGTATTATTGTTCATTCTGTTGACTGTTTTTCTTGTCATTATTGTAAATTTTCCTTTGATAATAATATATGCGATCTCCGTATCTGCAGTTTCTCGTTTTATCCTATTTGTCATTACACCGGACTGGCTAGCTGATGGAGTGCGTGATAGCATCGCTGGTGGTTTTATTGGTCTCTTAATTGGAGTCTTGCTTATCAGAATAGAAATTGAAGGGACCGCAGAAGATAGCGACGAATCTGAGCGTAATTGTCACCGCTTCGCTTACCGGGTTGGTATAGCTCTTTTGTTCTTCTTTACGATATTGTATCTATGTTGGTAGGGGGTTTCCATTGGGAGGAGGCTTTGCGTTTTCAACACCGTTCATTGACCTCAACGCAGGCTGAATGACAAATCTTTTAATTTCCTTCGCCAGATTTTCTGTAAATTCTGCTGTATCGGTGTTATGTGTGTATCAGTAATTTGAGAAACTTCAGCCATTTGTTGCTCCGTCAGTTTTTCTTCCAAAAAAAATCGACACTATGTTTGCAAGAAATTTGATGTAAGCTTTGTTAACGCATTTAGATTACAGATCGAACTGTTTTTTTGGTTTAGTTTAAGTGCTGGATTAAGGAATGGGTGGCTTTAGGCAGTGGAAATGTATCTGTTGGGACAAGAGCAAGAGAGATGCTGCTTGTTATAATTGGAAAACGTAGGGGGAATTGTTTTACAGACTCCCAGCATTGACCTTCTCAGATTGTTAAATTACTAATCATTGTGCCATGCCTAGGCAAGGAGGAAATTTTGTTACCTCATGGTTGGTGGAAATGATTAGTCTGTCCATCCTTGGCTGATCTACCCCACGGCCGGGCCAAAAAAGAAAAAGGAAAAAAGGAACTTGGAGAAGTCTGCATTGGATGACTGTTGACCCGACCCCCCAGTGAACTCAACCTGATGTGGGTTTTCGCTCATGACAAGAAGGGATTAAATGGAATCTTTCTATTGGTTTGGATTTTTCTGATTTCATCCTCTACTCTCTGGTGTTTTTGCCATGTCTTCAAATTTACTGGGCTTGGGTCGAGTTTTATTGGATAAATTAGGTTTGACCATTTGATATATTTACTTGGTTTTTTATTGGCATCTGATACGAGTTACGTGGCTTTACGATTATATACAAGTTTTTCCCTAATCCTCACCTAGTCAATTAGTTGTCGGAGACCTACAATATGACCGTGAGTCCGTGACCGCAGTGATTGTTTGCTGGTGAATATTCGTCAAAAGGCACTGCTGCATACCTGCATAGTTGCATAGACTTAAAGGTTATGAGAGTATGGTCAAGAGGTGTTCCTGCATGGGGGCCCAAAGTCAAGCTTGTTCGGCTGTTGGTCCCAGTCTTTTCTCTGCCGAATTGGCTGAAAGGGAATTTTCAGTCTATACTTCATTGAACAAGTTAGACTCAAAAAACTCGTATTCATCCCTTCAAACATTTTTATTTGAAAATTTAGTCACAACCTTTTACCCCACTAAAAAAGCTTGTATGGATGCCAAAGGGGCTGATTTGAGAGGGGAATTAACCCAACCCTGACCTGAATAATCCTTCCCCCATCATGGGATGGATGGATCGGGTGGATATGGCACCCTACAAGCTAAAGCAAAGTTGTGAGGAACGTACTTAGCTAGGAAAGGTCAAGAAATAGGAAAAAGCTGAAGTCCCTAACACTGAACAGTCCGTGATGGAACTTTATTCTTTTATACAAATTCTTAATTGGTTAATTAAGCTGTCATATCATCATTTGGGTAAGTGAATTTGGGCATGAGCAGAGATGATCCTGATCCCCCTTCTTGGGCCAAAGTTTTGCATAATCTTGATTACTGTGCATTCTCTCTGGAGCTAAACATTGCTTTATTAGCAATTTTTTTCTAACTAAAAGCCACATGAAATTCTGATTTTTTTTGGGGGTGTACATCTTAAGGCACCTAATCCTTTTGATCAGAATTGAATGTTTCTTGGGGATGAAGGCTTGCTGCTTTTGCCTATTTGATGGAAAAACTCTCGGTTTGAATTCAGACCCTCACCACATCACCAGTCACTCCATTGCTAGACACTTTGACGACACTGGGACTAAACGTAACAGAGTCTCGAAGTAGCCCAAAATGGCACAAGTTTGGGCCGGTACTGTTCTGGGCACTGGATCCATGGGCATTCCTAGCCCCGCAAGCGCTATTGGGCGGTATGGACAATACTTGCCTCCACCCCAAGGTAGAGGAGCTCCTCCCACCTAGTGATGTGGCATGTCTCTTTAATTATCACATGTCCAATAACACATGATATTCACGTGATTTTTTAAAAGCTTTGTTTGGATTAATGAAAGAGAAAGAACCGACATAGCGGAGAACCGTTCTCTCTTGCCCCAACCTATTCTGGATTGCATCCCATTTCTAGCAAACCACAACTCTCCCCGGTCAATGACCCGATGCCGGCAACCATTATTGAAGGTTGTGGACCTGACCCCACGCCAGCAACCATTATTGAAGCATGAAGAAACGCCGACATCTTTGCTTCGGCTCATGAAAAGTATGACTACTGTATATATGACTCAACCATAGAGACCGACTGGCATTGATGCCTTCTTGTTCCTCATGTACTTTGTATCAATTATTTCTTCAAACAGGTTATGTGCATACTTAGATTATCTAAGAAGTTCATACAAATGTGAATCTTCAAGTCCCATTACAGTAGAAAATAGAAACCCAAATGACAAGTTACCTGTATTTAATGTGATGTTCTTAAAAAGCATACTTAGATTAATTTGGTGATTTTGAAGTTCGTTAGTTTTGGTTTTCAGAAAATTTAAGAAATTTTCTTTAAGGATTTAAGGATTTAAGAAGCACTGAAGGTTCAAGGATTTGGGAAAATTTATTTAGAGAAGCTTTTAGTAATTTATTCGAACACTTCATGAGCAATTTTCAACTTCCATTACATTGGAGAATGAAAACCCAAAGACAACACAGTCAAGTCAGTCAGGTGATCCATCAAAACGATGGCCTCTATTATCATCAAGTCAAATACGTTATCCATCAAAACCATAGCCTCTATTAGGGGTGTTAATGGTTCGGTTTGGTTCGGTTTTAGGGGAGATTTCAAACCAAACCATTATACTTCGGTTTTGTTCCTCCCAAACCAAAACCAAACCATACTATAAAAAAACCAAACCAAACCAAACCATTATATTTCGGTTTGGTTCAGTTCGGTTTCGGTTTTAACCTGTCAAGTAACAACAAATAATTGAAAATGAAAAAAATGACATGCCAAACTCCAAATAAAAACATTTTTAATAAAAGCATTACATTAGCAACTAAAAAAAACAAACAATGTATCAAAATAGAAACATATTGACATATATCAATATGTCAATATCACACACAACATTAATACACACAACATTAATAGCTAGTTTAATCCATGCCAATTCTAAAAAGGGAAAACAATAATAAGAAACTCAAAATCAACAAAAACAAGCCCATTACCTATTTTACCTTTATTAGAATTGGGAATTTATAAACTTTAAGTTTATATATATATATATATATATATATATATATATATATATATATATATATAAAATTATATATATGTATTATATATTTTTTGGTTTTTTCGGTTTTTCGGTTTGGTTCGGTTTTTTAAAACTGAAAACCAAAACCAAACCAATTGAGTTCGGTTTTCTAAAATTAAAACCATAGCCAAACCTAATGACAAAAAAACCAAACCAAACCCCCCGGTTCGGTTTGGTTCTCGGTTTTAACCAAAACCATTAACACCCCTAGCCTCTATTATTATTACTTACATATAGAGGAGCACTAATTCTTGGAAAAATTTAATGAATTTTTTTTCTTTTTTTTTTTTTTTTTTGTTGATACATAGGAAGTGAGAGTGAAAATGTACTTCAAAGATGGAAACCTTGGTTAGATCTGAACGAGGCAACAGAGACCAAAACAAGATAGACAAACTCAAATGCTGGTTGTCGGTTGTTGTCTGTCGGCGTTGGGTCCGACCGGAAAGAGAGGGGCTTGTCGGAGGTGGAGGGGAATAGGAGACGAGCTGTGTTAGGGCTTAAAAAGAATCGGTTCAAGTTTGTCCAGGTTTTTCCCTTTTCACGAATCAGAATAGGAGTATAGGACTATTAAATGTCACGTGAGAAGCATATGTTTTGTACACATGTCAATTTAAAAATGCGCCACATCATTGGATGGGAGGAGCTCCTCCACCTTGGGGTGGAGGCAAGTATTGTCCGGGCGGTATCTTATTTCTAGTAAGTTGGCAGTATTGAGCCACATGAAGAGGGAGTTGCAGAGCGTTTGCATAGTTTGTATTGGACTTGTGACAAGGCGAAGCCAACTATAACAGATTCACAGTAGCCTAATGGCATTTACTTCATTTGATAAGTAAGTGATCTTAGGTATCATCCTTTATTGATATTAAGAGGAGCTGAGGAAAGAAATAACCAAATAAGTTCTATGGATTTATAATATTTAAAAAGAAAAAAAAAAATGAAAACAAGAAGAAGCTGCTCAAACCAACTATATTGGGCCCTTAGTCTTTTTGTTTTTTTCCTTTTGGGTAAAACTGGGCCTTTAGTTCTTGAATTAGGCGTAAGGGAACGGTTATTGCCCCCCATTTCGATGACACCTCCTTTATTTTAGGTTTTTAAAACTTTATGCAAAATATAAAAGGTTTTTACGAAAACCAATTACGTTGTCTATTAGAAAACATCATTTTAAATAATTTTGTATAATAAAGTTTTTCCAAAATCTATCTTTTATATAGGCTTTTTAGCAAAAAATTAAAATAGAGATTATAAATGGTTAAAAAATTTACTTAAACGATAAATTTTAAAAAACTTTCCTCTGAAAAGTTGTTCAAAATTATATTCCCTCCAGTTTCAATATAATTGTCCTACTTTCCATTTTGGGATGTTTCAAAATAAGTGTCTCATTCCAAAAGTCAAAGATTCTTTTTTAATCATTTCCTAAAATACCCTTAAAAGGGTATTCTTTTTTTTTTTTTTTCCTAATATTTTACATGCTTGAGGGCAAAATTTGAATTTCAAAATAAATATATTGATGTGAAAGCATTTTAAAATGTTTTCTTAAAAAGCGTGTTTTTTCAAAAGGGATACTTATTATAAAACAAAAGAAGTACTTTTTAGTAGACAAAGCAGTCAATTTTTATAAAAACTTTTTATATTTTGTATAAAACCTTGAAAACCTAAAACATGTGGGGCTAATGGGGGCAATAGTGAGGCCAATAGGCGTAGCTATTAAATCTAGCTTCGAATTGACCTGAATGGGTTGTTGGGTCATTGGTCCGATTGCTCGGTCAATTGGGCAAAAATAAGAATAGTGGTTATTGGTGGCGAGCATGAAAAAGAAAAAAGAGAAAAGTTTCAAGGGGAATTTTATATTGATCCAGTTATAGGAAAATAATTACAATAAGTAGTCATTTTTAATTAAGTTTTAGAGCATCTCTAAGGTATTATCTATTTTTTTACTATTTTAGTTAGCAAAATGATATTTTTTTAAATAACTAGCTAGTTATCCAAATAAGTACTCTAAAGGTACTAGTTATTTTTGAGCTACTTCAAAATTTTTATTAACAATCTTTTTTTTTTTAATCACTTGATGGAAAGATAAAAAAGAAATGATGGATAAAAAGAGAACAAAGTGTCATTTTTTTAATTAAAAATAGTTTAACTAGCAAATGATCGCTAGTTAAATGTAACTAACCGAAATGAAAATAATTAAAATAGCTAGCTTGGAGAAAGAAAAAAATGCTTTGATTGGCTAAAATAACTAAGGGGGGTTGGATAATTAGGTCATTGGAGATGCTTTTATTAGTCATTTACTAAGAGATTAGTATTAATTTATATTAAACTGTGATTATATTCCCATAACCCTACTAATCTAAAATTCCTCAAAGCTAGAAAAAAATATATATTTATATATATTTGTCTATTGGTAAGAAGGGAAATGTTATGATCAACCGTAAAGATTAAATCGTTGCTACCTAGTTAGTGTGTGCGTGTCATGAATCTCAAATGTGCATGTTACATATGCACCAATCATACGATGACGGTTCAACTTTCATGGTTGACTATAGCACTTCCCCTTGATAAGAAATACTTTACCGAAAGGGAAAATTTAGATCCCCCGCAATGAACGGTGGGGATTTCCAAGGCTCAAAAAAATTGACAAAGGAGAAAGTTGGGGCCACCCACGAATATGCTATGTGGCGGACGAATGGAATCGGGTGGTTGCATGTGGGCGACGTGTCATACATTATACAATGTCGGGTAAGAGTAAAAGTGCACTCAAATCTGGACGACCAAGAAATCCATAACAGGTGGTGGTGGCGGCGAGCCACCGTGTGAGGCGGAGGGTTAAAAAACAAAATCGTAGTAATAATTCCATTTTTGGTGTAAATATATAGAGACTAATACAAATGGATGGGCGATGCTGGGTCAGTGGAATTAACCTTCGCTTACAGCCTTTTGTCCTATAGTGCTGTCGCCTATATTCTACCATAACTAATATACTGGTTGGGATAGAAATATTTAAAAGACAAATAAAGAGAGAGTAAGATACTCTCATCCCACAATAATATTAAATAAACAAATTTATACTCTCAATCTTTACTCTTTTTTCAATTTTTCGTACACAGATTTTTACTTTATATTTCCTCTGCTTTGCTCAAACAAGATATTATACAATTGAACTATTTTCTTTTATTTTTTGCACCAAATATTAGGAAAACACACACCCATACACGAACCAATGTAAAGTCAGAGCCAACATTTATGCAAACCCTATACCTTTCTTAGGATGAGAGATGTCACTAGACCTAAAGACCATTAACCAATTGGTGGACAGGTTGAACCTTCCTCTCTCTTCTTATTTATTTATTTATTTAAATAACAAGGGTGATCAAGGCTTTGGCCCTTAGTAATACCTTGGACATATGCAATCCTCCCATTTCACACGCACCAGGTAATTATCTAGTGTTTGGATTAACCTCAAAGGTGATAACATTTTCGTGAGATTTTTAACACTCAACCTATATTTTTTGATGTGCTTATTAAGATTCGGCTTGTCCCTACACTAACACCTTAAGATTGGCAAATTGATTGATTTATGAAACAACTTTTTTTATACCTATCAAGTCTTATTTTATCCTTAAACATAGGTGTAAATCTCAAACATAAGTATTAATCTCGTCACACCATTCAAAAAACTTATTTACGTTGCAAGAAAGGGAGCAAATAAATGTATATAAAAAAAAAATGTATAATTCAGAAGGAAAAAAAAAAAAAAAAGATAGAGGTAGAATACCTTTAGAGATTGATGAATCTGATGTAAAAAGAGCTCCAAAACCTCCCCCCTCTCCCTTTTATTTTTTCCTTTGGTTAGAATTTTAACTTCCATAGCTTCAATTCTCTATTTGCTGCTGAAACGTGTCTTTCTCCTTCCTGACTGCAACTTTTGCCTTTCCCTTCTTAAAAAAATAATTCTTTTAAATGCTTCAGTACAGTTGATTCACCTTTTACATTTTATATTATAAAACCGGTATTACCCAGTTGCATTTTATATTCCTATAATGGAATACTGGAGACACAGCATTATAGGGCGAAGGGCGAAGGGCTTTAGGCGAAGGTCAATTCGACTGACCCTAGCATCGCCCACAAATGGATGTACTAACCCAAGTGGCTACTGTCGTCGCTGACGGCGGTGCATTATCCGAATCATCTTCTTCCGGAGTAACAGCGTCGTCTAGTACGGCTCGCGCTTACCTTCAGTGGGGTGGAACCCTCTCCGCCATGTCAGTTTCCTCACTCCCCCCCCATTTTGCCCTTTTATTTTTCTTCAATTGTGAAGATTATTAGTTATTAATTTGATTATTGGTTTATTGGTTTGGGGTTGCGGTTGTGGGGATGGTTTGGGTCGATAAAGTTCCAATCAATGTTTTTCTTCTTAAACTGTTGACACCCATCAAAGCATCGTGCAGAATGCAGATGGGTTTTCTAAAATTCTTCTCCAAGAAATTGCATACAGGAATGAATTTTGCTTTTAGTGTGTATTACCCTTTTTGTTAAATCACTTCCTGACACAATTAGCCACTGTTAATGGCCGGCAATCAATACTTTTGTTGTTGGCAGAGGGACTGTTGATTACCGTTGCTCTTGAAGAAGCATAGTGAATACTTTTATCTGTATTGTGGTAGACATTTAGCTACTAGCATGCATCATATTCGATCTTCTGATGAAACTTTGTCCAATTCCATTGAAGTGTTTTCAAGTACACTGGATGCATTTGATTTCATCAGGAAATGTTCAAGCAAATAATCTTGATTTGCATCAAGAGAGTATAAAATATTTTACGGGTGAACTCTAGTGGCAGTCTGGCAGAAGCTATGTTTTACATGTTACTGATCTGACTACTGTAGAATTGAGTGCATATGACAAAGAGTTAGGTTGAGATCCATTGTGGGTTTAATGCATAACCTGTTTTTAGAACCACTTTGAATGACTTATGTAGGCGCTCTTGTACCATTTGTATGGTCATTGTTGCCAATCTATTTTTTCTAGCTTACAAACTTAGGATCTCCTGCATAAATCAGGGTTCAAGTTTGATGGAAGTTCAAAATCACTAGATCTGAACTACAGCATTTAATTTTATGTCATCAATTGTCTGAGGTCAAAGCCTGTCCTGCTTCTTCGACGAATAAGTTGAGTGAGCTCATCCTATTTTAATGTTTTCCTAAAATAATTTTATCAAGATTTCCCTTGGCTGTATTAGGTCCCTATTAGAGATGAGTAGGTTTGGGACAGGGGTGGATCCATAAATTTTTCTCAGTGGTTGCATTTTATAATTTTTTAATATATATATATATATATATATATGGTTTCTAAGAGTTAGATAGGGAAGAGAGAAAGATAGCACCGCATATTGGTATGATTAACTAGAAGTGGTGAAAGGACAAAACAATAGGCATGCAATACTTTCAAATGCATAAGCAACTTTTAAAAACGCGGAACCTTAAATACTATTCCTAACACCCCCATCTCGATCTACCCTATGTAGGACAAGGTCTCAGTAAGATGGGAAAAGAGGGAAAGTCACATGACCACACATTGACATTCATAAATGAATAGAAGTAATGAAATGGGACATAAGATTAACAAGCACGTCATAATCCAAAAACCTATGCAACTTTTAGAGATGCAAAATCTACTTATGTACCAAAAACCACCCCTAACATCCCTTGCCTAATGTGGGACAAGGTTCTTCTCAATGGTTGTACATAAGAACCAATTTACAAATTAAACCCAACTTTATATAATCTACAAAAGTAGTGTACATTAGTAAATTTAACCAAAATTAAACCAAATTTAATCAAAATTAATCATTTTTTCTCAATAGGGGCTAAAGCACTTAAGTAAATTTAAATAAAATTACTAATTATTTTTTTTAATAAAAATTTTGAGTGGTTGCACGTGCACACGGATGCACTAAGGTGCATCCGCCCCTGGGTTTGGGAAATGGTTTTTGAATATGAGATCCACTATTGCGTGCACAACATGAGAAGATCAATACTTTGTGAAATGAAAGAGACCATCTTTCTCTTCTCTCTCTCTCTTTGCTTTTTTTTTTTTTTTTTTTTGGGGGGGGGGGGGGGGGGGGGGGGGGGGGGGGGGGAGGGGGTGTTCTGCTTTTTGTTGGACAGGAGGGTTATCCATATTTCATTCATCCAATGCATATGATGATAAAGCAGGCAAATATTTAGCTATTTTGGATACATGCCTCATATTGATTCACTCGTCTTCCATTATATCATTTCTCTTGAAGCAACCATTCTTGGTATTTTCATCTGCCTGGTGTTTATGTTGTATGCTAGATTTGTTTTCAGGGAGAAGCTAAGACCACTTTATAGTTAAAATTGTGCCAATATTTTAGTCTTGGTGCTCAATGTGTTGTTGTAGCATCTTTCTGACTCAAATTAACTATGTTGCATTGTTTTTGTTTTTCTACTACAGATTTTTGTTAATCTTGAACCGAACAGGGCGGAGATCACCTACACAAACAACCCTTCTGGTCTTCTATCTCATTATAAGCTTCCCAACAGTGTTCTTTAAGATTCTCCGGTGCTTTCAAACTTTCCCCAAACATCTCTTGGTTATTGTGGATTTATATTTTGCCATTACATTCACCTGAATTATCTATTCCGTATTGCAGGGAACAATTTGGACGTTGGGTTGCCTTCCTTGCCATTGCAGCAAACCTCTTCTTCCCTCAGACCTTTCCATGTTCGAAATTTTATCTGACCTAAAAAACCCAGTTTATTGTTTATTCATTTTGTATTATTGTTCATTCTGTTGACTGTTTTTCTTGTCATTATTGTAAATTCTCCTTTGATAATAATATATGTGATCTCCATATCTGCAGTTTCTCGTTTTATCCTATTTGTCATTACACCCGACTGGATAGCTGATGGAGTGCGTGATAGCATGGCTGGTGGTTTTATTGGTCTCTTAATTGGAGTCTTACTTATCATAATAGAAATTCAAGGGACCGGAGAATATAGCAACAACTCTGAGTGTAATTGTCGCTGCTTCATTTTCTGGGTTGGTATAGCTCTTTTGTTCTTCTTTACGATATTGTATCTATGTCGGTAGGGGGGTTCCATTGGGAGGGGGCATTGCGTTTTCAACATCGTTTATTGACCTCAACGCAGGCTGAATGATGAATTTTAATTTCCTTCGCCAGATTTTTTGTAAATTCTGCTGTATCAGTGTTATGTATGTATCAGTAATTTGAGAAACTTCAGCCATTTGTTGCTCCATTAGTTTTTCTCCCCAAAAAAATTGACACCATGTTTGCATGAAATTTGATGTAAGCTTTGTTAACGCATTTAGATTACAGAAATGTTTTTTTGGTTTCAATTAAGTGCTGGATTAATGAAAGGGTGGCTTTTGGCAGTGGAAATGTCTTTCTGTTGGGACAAAGGGCAACAGAGATGCTGCTTGTTATAATTAGAAAACATAGGGGGAATTGTTTTACAGACTCCCAGCATTGGCCTTCTCCGATTGTTAAATTACAAATCATTGTGCCATGCCTAGGCAAGGACGACAATTTTGTTACCTCATGGTTGGTGGAAACGATAAATCTGTCCATCCTTGGCTGATATGAAGCGCTGTAAACCCCTAAATATCTCTCCCCCCCACCCCCCACCACAAAAAGAAAGAAGGAAACTTGGAGAACTGTGCATTGGATGACTGTTGACCTGACCCCCCAGTGAACTCAACCTCATGTGGGCTTTCGCTCATGACAAGAAGGGATTGAATGGAATCTTTCTATTGCTTTGGGTTTTTCCGATATCATCACTACTCTGGTGATTTTGCCATGTCTTCAAATTTACTGGGCTTGTGTCGAGTTTTATTGGATATATTAGGTTTGATAATCGGGATCGGCTGTTGCCCCTCTCCCCCTCCCCCCATTTTGATTAGCCCTCATGCTTTAGGTTTTTAAGGTTTTATGCAAAATCTAAAATGTTTTTACGAAAATCGGTCACATTGTTCACTAGAAAACATCATTTTGAATAATTTTGCAGAAGAAAGTTTTTCTAAAATCTATCATTTAATTAGAATTTTTAACCATTTATAGTCTCTATTTCATTTTTTTGTTAAAAAGCTTACATAAACGATAGATTTTGAGAAAACTTATCCTGCAAAGTTGTTCAAAATTATGTTTTCTAGTGGATAGTGGAGCCGGTTTTTGTAAAAACCTTTTATATTTTGCATAAAATCTTGAAAACCTAAACTAGGGTGGTGTGATCAAAATGGGGGCAATGGCCGGACCCTTGATCATATAATATATGTATTTATTTTGTTGTTTTTTTATTGGCTTGTGATACGAGTTACGTGGCTTTACCATTACTAGTTGATGCACACATGCGTTGCACATGAATTTTTTTGAATTAAATTATTTTTTTCAATAATGATAATAATTTTTTAATTTAATAATTTTATCGTGCCTTCGCATAAGATGAAAGCACTTTGATCACTCAATCCTTTACTTCTTTTGATATGATTACTATTTTTTTTTCATTATCTTTCCCAAATCATAGTGCTTAAAATTATCTTTGAAACTTCATTATACGTAAGTTCTTTAAAGGTTTTGTGAAACTTTCGATGTTGAAACAATAGGCTCTCTCTTTCACTCTCTGTCTCTTTCTCCAATCAAAACATATTTACGCCATAGTTAAAAGATTTAATAGCAAATTATTAGTACATTAGTGTAATGCCCTGCATTTCCGTAAATTATTAATTTATTTTAAGTCTAACATCTTAAGTTTAAATTTAATTCTATTAGGCTAATTTTTATAATACATTATTTGGAATAAGATATACTTGAATTAGGTAAACCTTGCAACCAAACAATATTACCTTAATTGGGTTAATATATAAGAATCCTTATCAAAAGATTTTATTTTTTTTAACGAACGGTTAAAGTCTTAGAGAGGCAGAGTGGAGCCCTAATTATTTCATCGACTTCCTCTAGTGACAGATAAGGTAAGAAAAGTCTCCAACCTCCAACCTTGAGTTCATAGTTTTGTCTTTTAGGGTACTTCAATATATTCAATATATATTTTTGGTTGCTTGTACGTTTGGGGTTAAACCGTAGGGTATACTGGTAAAGTGGGTTATGGAAGGAATTCTACTTTATTGTTATTATTATTATTATATATATATATATATATATATATATTGATTGGTACATCCCATAGTACAAAAGTTAGGGGAAAATTTGTTGGTAAAAAAAAAAAAAAAAAGAAGTTGCTGTACAAAAGTTAAGGAAAAGTTGCTGGTAAAAGGAAGTTGCTTTAGGTATTGATTATTGTAACAAATATAATATAGTATTGCTTTTGTGTGTGTGTATATATATATATATATATATATATATATATATATATGCACATAATACAACGTGAGAACCTGTTGGAAGTAGGCAGAAGTATTATCTTGAAATTGATGATGGTGGAGAACTTATAATCCTACGTGTTTACGTGCACAATTCATTTGTATACTCAGTGTACCTATAACTCATGTGCTAAATTTTCACTAGTTATGTTAAGTTCATTTTTGCCTAAATTGATGAACTTGACACAATGGACTGCGTGGAGGGTCAAACTAAATAAATTGAAACATTTATTAACTTAGACTATAATTTATTGATAGTAATATTAATTTTTGATCTTAGGTTTGAGCTAAGTATTGATAAGTGGAGGCATTTACTTGAATTTTAACGTTACCACTTGAGGTAAGTGGGAGTATGACATGCCAATTTACTTATGACAAATGTTTTATTTGTCAAAATAAATGATTTTTACGAATGATTTTATATCCATTCAAACATGTCTATTTTAATTGTATGAGCCAAGTAAATGATTTTGTATTCCGTTTCAAGTAATGCTAGATATGATTTATTGATTACTTGAAATTAAATTTAGCCAAATCGATTATATTTGAAACTCTGGTCTGACTGCCTTATGTCTAACCCTGGTCAGTAGGGGTTAAGTTATTGGCCTTTGGTTCCTTTTGGTTCCAATGCTCTGCCCCGGTCAGTAGGGGATATTACTAATCTTTGGTACCAATGCTCTGTTGAAGTCTCCTCTTGATAGGAGCACCAGTTTGGACCTTCGGATCAATCTGTCTGAGTCATTTGTGTGGTTAGCCAGAGTTACAAAATAAATATGTGTTCATTCTGATCTGAAAGCTCTGAATGTTTATTTGAAATCTGTTATTAAGATGAGAATTCTAAAAATTTATATTTATCTGTACATCTTTTGAAAAATATTTAATTGTGGTTACTAGCATATGATTTGTCGATATACATTTTTATGAAAAAAAAAAAAAAAAACTCGTGCGATTAGCTTGGCTTATTCTTGTGTATGTTATACTCACCCTTACAACATATTTTTCAGATGAGTAGTTGTTAGATTGCTGGGCCAAGTGCAGTGGAAGCTTAGAGCGCGTCAGGCTAGCAGTTATTAGATTGAACATTAATTAGTATCAGTTTCCGTAGTGATTTCTTTTTCTTATGAGAGGATTTTGGACTCATTTTTAGATGTTATTTGTTAAAGTTTGGAGTTATGAGGTTTGAGTAGACAACTTTTTCAATTATTTTTAGTTATTGTTGATGATTATGACATCACTGAATTTTTGGAGATTATTAGTACATCAGATTTCATTGTTGGAAATTTTATTATGGATGGATGAATTTAATTGATCACAGGAATGGTTGAGATACGAATGTTTAATTGCGCCTTCAGACTCAATCTCTTGGGTTTGGGTTGTGACAATTAGTCTTACAAAACCAAGACTTGCGCGGCTTTGTAAACCCTACGAACATGCCATCTTTTTTTTATTATTTTTTATGATGTACTACAATCTATACCCCTCCTTTAAATTCATGCCATAGAAGCTAACTCAAGTTTCTAATAAGGCTTACACTACCACTTTTAAAAAATCTAGTATTTATGGGAATGGGAGGTTCTTATTTTATTTATGAGTAAAGTAGTCTTTGAGATATATGTATTAGAAAAACATAGGAGAAAACAGATACTCCACACAGGATCGAAACTAAGACTTACGCAAATCCAGAACTTCTATTGGTTTTTGATTAAAATAATAATATTCCTAATATGTACATGTTTAGGATTTTTTTTTTCTTTTAAAAATATGGTATTTATGGGATTTGGATGTTCTCATTTTATTTATGAGTAAATTAGTTTTTGATGATTTTTTTATTTGGGAAACGATAGGAGAATATATATAGCTTACGTAAGGTTTGAAACCAAAGATTTCTGCAAACCTTAAAGCGACAGATTAATAAACTCAAGGACCATTGATTTTTCATTAAAAAATAATACTCCCTTTGTCCCGTAAAGATAGGCTATGTTTGACAAAACACGGAGTTTAAGAAAATGCAATCATTATATTGACTTGTCATTGATTAAGTTCTATCTTTTCAAACATACCCTTATCTTTTTTGTATTGGGTTTCGTGTTGAAAATAAATATTGAAATAACGAAGGGTATAAGAAATTTTTAAAAAATATGATTTGATTTTTTAAAGTGGCCAAATATTTTGGGACAAAAAAGGTTTAAAATTTGGCGTACCTTATTGGGACGGAGGGAGTACTTGTTTTTATGTATTGCCCTGGCAAATTGGCATCATGACTTTACTCTATAAAGTTAAATTTTTTTGACAGTTGCTACCTAGTTGAATCCGGATGGCTGTGATAAGAAGATAACTTTTTGGTAATCGCCTCCAAATATAATGCCAAATAAAGTTTGTTTGTCAACTTATTAAATATTAACTGTCAACATGGTACAAATTGACTGTCAATTTCTTCTGTTAAGTACTACATTTGGAAGTGATAACTAAAACGTCATTTAGCTAGTTTTCTTTTCTGCCCCACCTCTCATATCCCATTATCTGTTTTTTCCCAACAACTTTTTTTCACATCAGAAGTTCAGAACCATTTTCTATCTCTTTCTCTCTTCCCTACGTTATCACAGATTCAGATCAGATCAAGTGATCCTAGCTCTGTTATCACTTACCTCCCTCTCTCTCTCTCCTCTACGTCTTCTCCATTTGCTACAATAATCCATTTGGGTAAACCCATTGTCTCTGTCTCTCTCGCACACACCCTTATCAAGCGGTGTGTTTCTTTCTCTAGCTAGTTTCTCACTCATTCTCTGTCTCTCTTTCCTTTTTTTTTTTTTTTTTTTTTTCTTTTACCTCATTCTCTATGTATTTGTTTTGATTGCAAATTTGCAATCCGTTCTCTCTAACTTTCTCTCATCTCTATTTCTTTATTAGTCTCTCACCCATTTTTATTATCTCTCTCTCTCTCTCTCACCATCATTTGGTCGTGAATCGCATGTTTGGGTCTATGTTTTCGATGATTGTTGATTAGTTTCCTTAATGATCTGCCTATATGGTTTGGATCCTTGTCAATTGGTTTCCTTGATAGTCTTTGGGTTGACAATTGTGAGATCTATGGGTCTTGATCGCCACCAATCAATGTTGCACTAATAGATGTTATCAATCTATGGATTTTTATCTAAGGTATCTCCTGTACATTTTTCTCAAATTACCATTATTTAAAATAAAATAAAAAAACCTATATATATATATATATATATATATATATATATATATATTTTTTTTTTCTTCGTCGATGCGTGGTGGATCACTGCTTGTGATTTTATTTTTTTTGGGCCTGTACATTTTTAAAAAAAATTATTTTGAACTTTTTTTGGGGGGGGAGGGGGTTGTGATCTAAGTAATTTTCTTTTTTTTTGTTCTTTTTGGTTTTGTTTTGTTTAGTTTGGTATTTTGGGTTTGCAGATAGATATTGCAAAGTTTCATAGACCTCACGATTTGATAGGGACTTTTTTTGGTGATTAATTAGACCTTCCCTTTTTATTTTCTTTTTTTCTTGTGCATTCGTTATTTATTTATTTATTTTTTGTTTTTTTGCTTTTGTTTTTGTTCAAGCCTGCTTCTTTTTTAATTTTCCTTCAATTGAATTATCTATGATTCTCTTCTTTTCTTGGTAATTTGACTTGATTATTTTTAAAAATCAAATATTATATATGAATTTTCAACAAAATGTAAAAATTATGCAACAGTAGCAATTTAAAAGTTCAATAATGCAATTCAAGTTTTTTTTAATATGCGAATCCTTAGACAATAATCAAAGATTATATGTGCTATTCAAAACTTTACTTATGCAATTCAAGTTTTTTTTTTTTTTTTTTTTTTTGGCCTCTTAATCTGGGTTTTCATTTGTTTTTGTTCAAGCATGTGTCTTTTTATTTTCATTTAACTGATTTGTCTTTGATTCTCTTTTTTTTTTCTGTTAATTTTGCGATTCAAATAGAAATTTAAAAGTCCAATCATGCACTGCAGGTAGAGATTTAAATGTTTAAACATAATTTGTATATATGAGTCAAGTTTATTGAAAACTACATACTAGACAAAGTACTAAAAGAAAGGAGACACAATGAAAGCACATAGAAGACGCAGAAGAATGAAAGCAATAGTTGTTCTTTCTTGTTTTAGGGTTTTATGATTTTTATAATGTGTTTTTATTTGTATTTATATGTTAACATTATTAGGATTTTACAAATTATAGTTTCCGTTTCCTTAGAATTCCTATTTGGGTTTGGTTTTATTTA
This sequence comes from Liquidambar formosana, assembly GCA_039720395.1. Taxonomy (NCBI): domain Eukaryota; kingdom Viridiplantae; phylum Streptophyta; class Magnoliopsida; order Saxifragales; family Altingiaceae; genus Liquidambar; species Liquidambar formosana. The sequence goes on along the minus strand of CM077824.1, from coordinate 38,806,789 downwards.
ATTATTATATGAATTATAGTTTCCTTAGAATTCTTATTAAGGTAAATGTTTTATATTGCTATATTTCCATTATTAGGGTTTTACGAATTATAGTTTCCGTTTCCTTAGAATTCCTATTTGGGTTTGGTTTTATTTAATTATTATATGAATTATAGTTTCCTTAGAATTCTTATTAAAGTAAATGTTTTATATTGCTATATTTCCTATATATGCAGAAAGATAATTATATATTTAAAAATTAAAATAAAGGTATATTAGTTAATCAAAACGTTTTTCTTACTTTCATCTTTTTATAAGTAAAATATAGAATAAATATACAAGTTTTTCCGTAATCCTCACCAAGTCAATTAGCTGTCGGGGACCCACAATATGATCGTGACCCCAGTGATTGTTCGTCAAGAGGCATTGTTGCTGCATTACTTCCATAGTTGTGTAGACTTAAAGGTTGTGAGAGTATGGTCAAGAGGTGTTGCTGCATGGGGGCCCAAAGTCAAGCTTGTTGGGCTGTTGGTCCCAGTCTTCTGTCTTTCGAATTGGGTGAAGGGGTAGTTTCAGTCTATGCTTCATTGAACAAGTTGACTGAAAAAACGCGTATTCATCCCTTCAAGCATATTTCTTTAAATTAAAAAGTTAGTCATTAACTTTTTAACCCACTAAAAATGCGTGAAGGGATGCCAAAGGGGATGATTTGAGAGGGGAATTAACCCAACCTTGACCTGATTAATCCTACCCCCATGCCGGCTTGGATTAAAAAAATATATACATATTTCAAACCAGCTGGCAGAAATGGTGGGTCGAAAGTCGAAACTTGCCGGTCTGTCCCCCACCATCATGGCGGCAACTTGGCTCGCTTTTGGATCCGGCTAAAATGCCACTTGGGAGTTTCAAATGTTTAATAATGTCACTAGTTCTATAAAAAAAATTTCCATCATGTGATCGAACCTTACATTGATTGTGAGTCATGTTTTGATTAGCAAAAAGACTTGATGTTATGGCCTAAATTGGTTACACTAAATACTCCATATAAAGATTACAATCAAAAAGAGCTTTTAGGTTATGGTGTACTATAATTGAGTGGTATCACCTTATAAGGTGCGGTGAAAGGGCTTGGTTTCCTACCTCAAGTCTATTAAGGTTTTTTCTTTATATGAAGCCTAACACCCCTCTTCTGTTTACATAAATATTCACTAATTCCAGTAGAATTGCATAGGATTTGGGCTAGTTCCCGTAAAATATGCATCCGTGTTTTTTCACATTTTTTATTTTTTTTCGCTCTTAGTGGGGGTGGTTGCCACTGCCTGTGTTTCTTGTTCTTGTTTTCTAACTTTATACCCAAAAAAATTAATTAAAATAATACAAGGCATTCAAAAACTAGTGTTTTGTGGCTTGGCTCAGATCAGTTCTGCCATTTTAGGAACTGACATCATTCCTGAATTTTATATAATCAATATATTTGTTTATGAATCCAACTTCTAGACCTCAATTTCTTCTATTAAAATCTTTGCGTGCATGACCAGAAAAATATAATAAATGAAAAAATAAAACCTGTCCTGGAAATTGCTATGCAATTGCTTGATGGGTCTAGCAAATCACATAAGTTCACCTCTGATAGATAACACCAGAGATGGTCAACTAGGCAAAAAATGTAACAATAATGAGAAATGGTCAACTAGTCAATCCTCTCCATTCCACCCTGTTCCACAAAAAATCTCCTTAGAGATTCACTATGCCATGTTACTTGAATTTTTCCTCTCAGAAAAGTCAGTTCCAGCTGCTGCATAACCACCCCACACAACCCCACCCCCCCCCCCCCCCCCCCCCCGCGGCCCTTTTTCTTCCTCTTTGAAGCTTGCTGAAAATATATTAATTCCTTCCCCCAACTTCACTTCTGAAACATCTTTCCATTTCAAAAGAAAAAAAAAAATGGCTTTCATGGCTTTTTCTCATATCATCATTCTCTTCCTAATTTCTTTCTCTTCCTTGATCCATGCCCAGCAGCCTTATGTAGCAAAGGCCACAACAGATTGTGGCAACACAGATAATTCAACTTCTGTTCTTGGCTACGCTTGCAATGGCGTAAACCGATCTTGCCGAGCTTACCTCATTTTTAGAGCCCAACCTCCTCACAACTCTGTTTCGTCCATCTCTGATCTGTTGGCTTCTGACCCATCTCAGCTTTCTCAAATTAATTCAGTTTCTGAGAATGAAACCTTTGATACAAACAAGCTGGTGATTGTACCCATCAACTGCTCCTGCTCAGGTGAGTACTATCAGGCAAATGCATCTTATGTTATTGAGCATGAAAATACTTATTTCTCTATTGCAAATAACACCTACCAAGGCCTCTCAACCTGCCAAGCTCTCCAGGCTCAAAACAGTAAACTCACTCAGAACATATATAGTGGCACAAGAATCACTGTCCCTCTTAGGTGTGCATGTCCTACAAAGAACCAAACTGATTTGGGTGTAAAGTATCTATTGAGCTACATAGTCACTTGGGGTGAATATGTTTCAGCCATTAGTGTAAGATTTGGTGTGGATACTGGGTTGACCCTTCAAGCGAATGGACTAACTGAACAAGAAGCCAACATTTATCCTTTCACCACCCTTCTAGTTCCTCTGCAAAATCCACCATCAAGCAATCAAACCATAGTGCCACCCCCACCTCCATCGCCTCCATCACCATCACCACCACCACCTTCTCCCCCTTCCTCGAACAAAAGCTCAAAGAAACCATGGGTTTATGTTCTTATAGGAGTTCTCGCCTGGAAGTGCTTTTGTATCCATGATTGGTGCCCTCATTTTCTGCTCATTCTTCCGTAAAACTGAAAGGAGAATTGATTCAAATATTGTCTCCGAGAGCATTGAAACATGCGTGAAACCAATCGAGGAAAAGGAGGAAGATTCCCTGGAGTTCTTGGAGAGCATATCTTCTATGGCTCAATCCCTGAAAGTGTACACTTTTGAAGAACTACAATCTGCAACAGATAATTTCAGCCCTAGTTGTTGGATTAAGGGATCTGTTTATCGTGGCACGATTAATGGGGATTTAGCTGCCATCAAGAAAACAAATGGAGATGTGTCGAAGGAAATAAGTCTATTAAGCAAGATCAACCATTTTAATCTTATCCGCCTCTCGGGTGTCTGTTTCAATGATGGCAATTGGTATCTTGTTTATGAGTATGCTTTCAATGGACCGTTGAGTGACTTGATCTATTACAACAACAGTGACCACAGGTTTTTGAGTTGGACGCAGAGAATGCAGATTGCTTTGGATGTGGCCACAGGGCTAAGCTATCTCCACAAGTATGCCAACCCACCCCATGTCCACAAGGATATAAAGAGCAGCAATGTACTCCTTGATACTGATTTCAGAGCTAAGATCGCTAACTTTGGTCTAGCAAGATCAGCACAAGGGCAAGAAGGTCAGTTCACCTTGACGAGGCACATTGTTGGGACAAAGGGTTACATGGCTCCTGAATATTTAGAGAATGGTTTGATCTCCCCAAAGCTTGATGTTTATGCGTTTGGGGTTCTCTTGCTGGAGATACTTACTGGGAAAGAGGTTGCTGCTTTATATGGAGAGGAAAACATGCAGTTATCGGAGGTTTTGATTGCTGTGCTTGGTAAGGAAGATGGAAATGAGAATTTGAGAGACCTCATCGATCCTTCTCTGCAAGAGAAATATCCTTTGGAACTAGCCATGTTGATGGTTAGATTGATTGATAATTGCTTAAAGAAAGATCCAGCCAGTCGCCCAGAGATGGATGAGATTGTGCCAAATCTGTCTAGAATCTTGAACAATTCACTGAGCTGGGAATTTTCATGTAATGCCCCAGGGCACCAAAGTTTCACTGAGAGTTCTTGATGGCCTCAGGGTACCAAAGGTTTTTTCTTTTCTTTTCATTTTTATTTTTTATTTTTTTATTTTTTTATTTTAATTTTAAATTTTTATGTAATGTAATTTTTCTTTCTTGTTACAATTCCTCTCAAGTCAGAATGTAGTTATCAGAAATATAGCAGTTTGAATTTTAAAACTCCTCTATTATAGAAATGTCCTATATGTTGTCTGGGAGGATCCTAGTTTTTGGTTTAATCTCCCCAGTCCATAGAATTGCTTATAGATCTTATAAAAGTACATGAGCTATTCAAAGAATTTTCCTAGCAATAATTTTATAGAGAAGCTGCATGTCAAGGAGTTGTATGCACATAAATTTTAATTCTTACAGCACTCAAATTTTCTTTTGTAGAATTCATAGTTCACTAAGCCTGCCATTTAATTATATATACCGCTCCTAGATGTCATGCATGCCTAATAGCTCATTCATCAGATACTAATTGGCAACTGATAGATAAACTCACATCTCCATTTACAAATAAAACTATAACTTTGGACTGTTCTATAGATGGGATAGCTTCTAATTGATTCTCTCATCAAATGAATTACCGGTAGATCAGATATCTAATGGTGTAAAAATTACTCTGTATAATCAATTAATAATGATACATCAGCATTAGCACTCCCTTGGATCAATTGCTCATGTCACAAACCATTAGAAAGTGTTTTATAGCTTATCTTATAAGTAATTTATATTAATAATAATTGGGTTCGAAGATTCCTCTCTAGTCTTAATTCTAGAAGTCTTTCTCAATTATATAATGTTGCCCTTATAATGTTGGCCTAGTCTAATGATCTATTTTATATTTGATTATATACCCAGATCCAACTGAAGAAGCATTTTGAATAATAAGGAGCTCATTTATTTTATGACATTTGAACTTGGTAGCAAGATTCGGGAGCCAAATTGCGTTGATTTTTAGAGCAATGAGTGTGACAGGCTCATTTGGTCAGCAACATGGTGGTTGTATGTATTAAGAACATGTAAACACACTTTTGCTGATGTTGCAGACTTGCAGATATAACCAATCCTCAAAATCATTTTCTTTGTTTTTTTCAAAAAAAAACAATTTTCACATCTTCAAGCTTTTTTAGCTCAAACAAGTCCTTTCAAGCAACATGTTCATCATGGATCTGTTTCTACTCAGCTTATTCACATCCTTCTGCTGCTTGAGTTCATCTCTCAATGCCCAACAAGGGTATTCAGGAAATTCGGTTCTAAATTGTGGCAACAGCGATGCAACAGGCCCTTCTCCAGCTTTTCTTTACACCTGCAATGGTGAAAAGCAGCACTGCCAGACCTTTCTGATCTTCAAATCTCAACCTCCTTATAATTCAGTCTCCACCATTGCAAACCTTACATCTTCTGACCCATTTTCACTCGCCCACATCAACAATATCTCAAGTTTCACTATCTTGCCTCCGGACAAAGAGGTGATTGTTCCTGTGAACTGTTCCTGCTCAGGTCAGTACTATCAAGCCAACACATCTTATGTTATTCCAAGTAGGTCTGACACCTATTTTACAATTGCAAAAAATACGTATCAAGGGCTGTCCAGTTGTAATGCTCTTGTACGGGAGAACGTTTACAACGCATTAAGCTTGCTACCTGGTTTGGAATTGCAAGTACCTCTGAGGTGTGCTTGCCCCACGAGAAATCAAACTGCAGATGGCACAAAATTTCTACTAACTTATTTGGTCAGTTGGGGTAACGATGTTCCTAATATTAGTGAGAGATTTAATGTAAGTACAAAGAGTGTAGCTTATGCAAATGGGTTCTCCCAAGAAAATCCTACTCTCTATCCCTTTACAACTCTTCTAATTCCATTGGCAACTGAACCTTCAAGTTCCCAAACCATAATTCACTACCCACCGCCTGTTTCTTCTCCAATTTCTCCCAATCAGAAGATCCGAAAGTCAAAGGAAAAACTCTACGTTGGGATTGGGATCGGAACTTCTCTGGCAGTCCTGTGTTGTGTCCTGTTCACAGTATTTTGGCATCACAAGAAGCAAAAAGATGAGCTTGCTCGGAAGGATAAAGAGGGAAAAAATAAATTGACACTGCCAGAGGATATCCTATTTGGGGTGTTCAAGCTCTACAAATTCGAAGAAATAGAAACAGCTACCGAAAATTTTCGCATCAACAACAGGTTGAGTGGTTCTGTATATCGTGGGGTTTTGGGTGGGGAAGTACTAGCTATAAAAAGGATGAGCCAAGATGTATCTAAGGAAGCGAATATACTGAAAAAGATCAACCACTTCAACCTGATCAGCCTTTATGGCGTATGTGAGCATCATGGAGTTTTCTACCTTGTATATGAGTATATGGAGAACGGTTATTTAAGGGATTGGCTCAGCAAGAAAAATTGTCCAGCAGTTCAGAGTTGGGATTATAGGCTTCAGATTGCCTTGGATGTTGCTAATGGGCTTCACTATCTTCATAACTTCACCGACCCTGCATATGTGCACAAGGACATCAACAGTAGCAATGTGTTACTCAATAGAGATCTAAGAGCAAAGATAGCGAATTTCAGTCTTGCGAAATCAGCAGAGGGGGGAGAGAATGAAAATTCATTGACAAGGTGTATTATGGGGACGAAAGGTTATGTCGGAAATCAACACCAATTCTCCTAAATTCCAGATTCCTCTTCATTCTTCTCTTTCTTCTCTTCTCCTCTTTCTTTCTCTCTCTAGAACCATCTTCACTATTCATCATCTTCTTCCTTTCTCTTTCTCTTTCTAGATTCTTCTACATTCTTCCTTTGTTCTTCTCTCTAGAAAACACAATCTCTTCTCTATCTCTTTTATATCTTTCCATCTCTAGAAGAATCTCTCTCCACCATCATCTAGATCCGTTATTCTCCACCGCCATTCTTGAACATTCTAGACAACTCCAAGTCGGCAGTGAACCGACTCTACCAGTCGGTGGAAGCAACTATATAAAGGGAAGGGGTGAGCCTCCCTAGTGTATGTGTTGAGTGGAGTGAAACAAATGTGTGAGTGAGTCTTCCATTGTGTGTGTACGTGTGGTGTTGTGTGGGAAGTTCCAAATTTTGGTGAGGGTATTATTAGGTGTAATATGTGTATGGGGTATTTAAGTGTGAGTGTGTGTGAGTTACTAGTGTGTATAGTAAGTGTAGAGAAATAATGTGTGAGTGAGGTATCCCTTTGTACAATGTCTTTCCTTGTGAGTGATTGTGAGGTATTTGTGTAAAGTGTATTTTATACACAATAAATAAAAGAATTATTTTTACAATTCCGCTGCGTTCTACTCTACAGGTTACATGGCACCAGAGTATATAGAAGCTGGCTTGGTGACGCCTGAGATTGATGTATATGCCTTCGGGGTTATTCTGTTGGAACTGGTTACAGGGAAAGAAGCTGTCTTCATCCAGGACAAAGGAGAAACCCTACTATCAGAAGCAGTATTGTCAGTGATGGATGGAGGAAATGCAAGAGCCGTGCTTGGTCATCTCATAGATCCAAGTCTGCGAGTAATGTACCAGATGGAACTTGCACTTCGTATGGTAAAACTAAGTGTAGCCTGCCTCGCACAAGAACCAGCAAGCAGACCAAGCATGGCTGACGTAGTTTCTAATCTGCTGAGGATTCAGTTGGATGTAATGAAATGAGAAATACCTGTGGTGTAGGTTGGAAGTATAAAATAACATTGCTAGTATCCTCTTTAAGTTTCTACTTGTATTACCTTTGTATTTCAGATGCAATATTCTGTAAATCTATTTATAAAACTTGCCTCGAGTTTGATTGCTGTTGCCACTTACAGAATGAAAACTTATTATAAACAAAATTAAGGAAAGTATAATTCAGATAATGTATTTACATTCAATTACCCTGAATTGGTTGCAAGGAAATTACACATAGGTTTTAATACATGGAATTATAATAAGATGAGATCTACTTGGACATGTATATCCCAATACTCTTTCACTGAATCAACGAGCTGTGACAGGGCTGACAATTTGAATTATTTCTTCTGCTTCTAACCCATAATTCCAAGATCTTTCTACTGTCTCAGGAGATGACTGAGCGAGAACAGAGAGGTTAAAAACCATTTCTGCCATGCTTGGCCTCGCAGAGGACTTCTCCAGTGTACATGCCCTTGCCAAGGCTGCCAAGCTCAGAGCGCCATCAATGGGATAAAAGCTCTCCAAGTTTGGATCCATCCACCTTCTTAATCCCTCCTTTCTCTTCTCTTCAACTTCTAAGATCCCCCTTATATCCTTCCACAGCATAATAATCTCACCATTTTCTTTTGTTTCCATGGCTTTCTTTCCCGAAAGAAGCTCCAACAGAATAACCCCAAAACCAAAAATGTCAATTTTGGTTGTCACAGGGCTCATAGCAGGTCTAGCCATGGAGAAGTTCCCAATCTTGGCCTTAAACCTGGAGTCTAGAAGTACATTACTTGTTCTGATATCCCTGTGAACAATGCTTGGTTGAGTATGTTCGTGCATGTATTGGAGGCCATTTGCCACATCTAGTGCTATGTGTAGCCTCTGACTCCATGTGAGGAAGGATACAGAGCTTGAAGAGGATGAAGAATTTGGGTACAACCACCTGTCCAGCGACCCATTTTCAGCAAATTCATAAACCAAGAATCGGTTCCCATCAGTGTCAGACGAGATGCCCATTAACTTTACCAGATTCCCATGATTTACTTTCTGTAATATCTTTAGTTCTTCCGTGACATCTTCTTGGGCTTTCTTTACAGCAACAACCTGGCCATTGATCATAGCCCTGTATATAGATCCTCCAATCCTATATCGCTCATTAAAGTTCATTGTAGCCTCCACTATCACTTTCATCTCATACATGATTGGCTTGCCTAGGTAGCCTGAAACCCCAGGAAGGAGCTTATCCTGCATGATCTTAGGCTCAAAATTTTCATCTTTTGAGACTTTCTTCAATTGAATCAAATCAGTGGTCTCCAAGCAGGAATCATTACGAACCAAACTCTTCTTTTTCTTATATAAACAATGAGCATAGACCAGCAAGCTGGCCAAAAGGAAAGTCAAAAGAGCTCCACCTGTGCCCAAAACAACAATGAGGATTGAATGGTGTTTGGATGTACTTTTTCGAGGAGGAGAAGAGTAAGGTTGAGAGAGAATTGGCAATTGTGACACCGGGATCAACACAGGACGATTCACTGCAACGCTAAAGTTTGAATAGTCATTTTGTTTGACTATATCAACTGGCGATGTGTTAAACTTAGAACTTATAAGTAAGACAGTATCACCAGGTTGCCATACATAAGTAATAAGATAGTTGATACCTTCCTTTAAATTGGTCTTAGCAGGGCACTTACAGAACAAAGGAAAGACCACTTCATCACCAGCGTGCAAGTTGGTTGGAACTAGCGTGGGGTTCAAATCTTCCACAACGAGATAATTGGTGAGATTCTCAAATGAGTTGGTGGAAACTAAATAAAAGCTATCACCTTGCTTGATCTGATAAGTGATGTTTGCGAAGGAACGGTTTCCAGTACAACCACAGGAAATAGGAACCAGTAAGAGTTGGTCCGGAATTAACTGGGCTTCCTCGGAAACTAGATTACTGGCTTTTGCAATAGACAAACGACTGACCTCAAACAGATCAGATATGTTTCCCAGCTCCAAGAAATCTGGTGATTGTGCACGGTATGTTACATATGTTTCACATGAAACGGTTGAATTCAGGGAGCACGAGAAGTCTGTGCTTGTGGTGGGTGGTGATTGAGCTGTGATACTGATGATGGTAAATAAGAAAAGCAGGGCAAAGATAGCTATTGAGAAGGGAGAGAATTCCATTGCTATGAGAGTGAATGGTCAGGCTTTCAAATACTCATGTCATATGAGCTAGATGAAAGAAAGTGATTTCCGTAGTCTTCGTTAAGGTTAATGGAAAAACTGCAAAGCATTGTTAGTGTGGAGCTATCAATCTTAATAAAATAAAGTATTTTTTAATAAAAATCTAAGAGGCTCTTATCTCTAGCTTTGATTTGAATGATTCTCCTAATTTTCTTCTCCTTCCCAGGGGCGTCGTAGGTGTGCATAAAGTCTGCAGTTATATAATAATGTGTGCTACTTGAATATATACATTTAAGAGAATCAAACACGACAAAACTTCCATTTAATACTTATTTTCTGGACCGTAACTCCCTTTCCATTGGAATCTTTAATAAGCATCAGATTAGTTTAATACAAGAACCCAATTTAGGGACGGCAAGCAGTTGTCCATCCTATCATTTTTTTACACAAAGTCAGCTAGCCAACAAAGGACACGGTAATATGATGCCACCATCTATGGCTATCATAAAGCAAGAAAATTTTACTGATTAGTCCTGTATTTCGGCATCACCTCTAGCGATGATAGAAGGTTTTCCTAAACAAGGATATCTGGATATGATATGTGCTGACACAAGTTTTTACTTGTAGAAATCTAATGGCCCCAAAACGCCAACAGTTTGGGTTGTTGGGATCATCCAATCACATTGATTGTAATTGTAAAAGTCGATTTATGCAACAGCTGTAGGACGGCAAGTGAGTTCCACAGCTTGGCTTGTAGTGTCCTTTCTGATTGTTGCGATGAAGAGTCGAAATGAAAGGGTCAAAAGAGTGACATAACTCACAACTCAAATCACATGACAACATATGTGACCTTGTCTCTGCCAATGAGGCACACACCCAACAAGTCTCAGAATTTTAAGGGCATCACTTACAAATACAGAGGAAAATAAAAATACAGGAGCCCATGGTAAAATTAGTGAAAGTGAATATGGTCATTGTAACAGGACACGACCTGTGAAGGACAACTCACACATAGAACTCACTAGCATACTGTTGAAGTACATATCTGCAAGAATCTAAAAATTTGAATGCCAAAAAATTCCCTCCCAAAGTTTAAATCTAATCTGAAGCTTCTGTGAAGACAAGGATGGTGAAGTATTAACTTGGATGCAATTGACCCCACAAAAATTACAAAAAGTGCTTCGATACGTCATGGCATCTTTGCCCTTCAGTTATGTTAGGTTTTGTCCAAAGGTATCCGAATTCAGAATATGCGATAGTCACAATCAGAATTTATTTCTAGTATTCAGCTTAATGGATCAACTACTGCAGCCACACCAACCAACCCTCTTTTCTTGACTGAAAATTATCTGTCATTTATCAAAATAGTACAGATTTCAAAGTGAATTTCGTTTTCAACCATTATACAAGAATTCCAAGGGTAGAACAATAAAATGAAAAACGCAAGTTAAGAAAGAAATAAGTATTTTCTTGAAAGTTGACACAATCGCAAATTATTGAGCCTTTGATGATCATTGCTTCCTTCCGAAATACATTCATCACCCTAACCATTGGTTGATGTGAAGCTATTGGAATAGATGGTATAAACTCTTGTTAGATCATCAGAGCTCACAGTCCAAATATGACCACACAATGCAACTGCAAGTGAGTCATTTATATCCTCACATCTCTCTTCAACAGCAGCGGCCTCTCTTCGCTTGCCTTCCTTCCAGAGACTCTTTACAAGCAAGTTTTTCGTGTCAGCATCAGGCATCAAATTGGAGTTCCTCATGTCTTCAAAAGTCCTCCATGCTAGAGCAGCTCTCTCACACTTACAATACGCATGGATCAAAACCTTAAACAGTAAAAGCATCTGGCTGTACACCGCTCTGCCGAACCATTGCAAAGAGTCTCTGCACCGTTTTAATATCTCCCTGAAGTGCAAAATAATGCATCAACCCAGAAAATGTCTGAATATCTGGGTTAATCCCACATAAAATCATCTCTTCAAGTACATCCAAGGCATCAGAACTCTTCCCACACTTGGTCAATGCTCGTAAAAGAGATGAATACAAAAGCATCAGATTAAATTTTGACATGGGACCACAGAGTGTTTTACCATCACGGAAGACCTTTAGAGCAGCATCAGCGTTCTTTGAAATGCCATAAAAGTCAATGATCAATTTGATGGTGCTGAAAGGCAACCTCATTCCCTCCCTTCTTAATTTCGATATGAGTTTATCAACCACTTCAGCATGTCCATGGCGTGCTAAACTGGTCATCATCCTTTGTATAGTGTAAATATCATGAGTGAATCCAGGCTGATAAGCAACCCAACAAAAGAAATCCCAAGCTGCTTCTGGTGATCTGAAATTCCTAAGAATTTTGCAAACCAACCGGCTTGTCCATACAAATTTTGCATCCTCCAGTGCTGCTACCTCATCAGGGCTCCAATTATGCAAGGCCTTTGCAAGAGCTCTAGGGTCTAACCATGGTTTCAACTGAACTACATCCTCATCAGCATCAGCACTAGCGTGGTTAACATCTTCACCCTCATCCTCATCTTCATCACTACTATCTACACAATACCCTATACTCTTAATTCTCTCATCTGGTAACATTTCTCTAATAAATTCATCTGTTTCCTCAACATATCCTGCCTCCCGCATACGTTGCAAAGACAATCGCATTGCTCGGCCAGGCAATATTCCATCAATCCGCATTTCATTAAGTATAGTCTTCACCACATCAAATCGTTCAACAATGGTGAATCCCTCTACCAGAACTAAATACTGTCTTAAAGTGTGCTTGATTCTCATCAAAGGTAATATGTTAAAAACCTCCATCGCCGAATCCAGTTTTCCCGAATTCACAAGGTGATCAATTATGATTGTGTATGTTCTAGAATTAGGAATGGCCCCTTCATCAATCATCCTATTGAAGATCTGCACAGCCGCAGAGTCCTTACCCATCTGTGTATAAAGGCGCATGATGATGTTATAAGATTCAGTACAAACACGCTTGTTTGAGAACCTATACCTGTCCCACGCGTGGAGAACTGACTCAAGGTCTCCGGCGGCAGCATGCCACTGCATGAGGTCCATATAGCTGACACAAGCATTCGTAAACTTGCTGCCGTTGATGTCATCGATCAGGGTTTTGAGTTCGACACTTCGGCGGGATTTGGCAAAAATTTTTGCCAGTGCCCGGAGAGTGGCTTGGGTATGTGAGAAATGTGGAATTTCTTTCAAAGCCTCAATGAGGGAAAGGGCGGCATCTGGAGAGGGAGCAGATCGAAGGGCATTAGCAACTACAAAAGAGTCCAGAGTGGGAGATTTTAAGTGAGAGATGAGCGAGCTGGGAGGGTTTGACCTCAGACTGAGTCGAATTGAATCAATGAGCTTGGCACGGTGGAGGTAAAGGGAGACTTCATTGGGGAATGGGCTACGGTCAAAATGGCGAGTTTGCTGGGTTAGGTTGTTAAATAGGTTTATCGATTGGAAGAGCCGCCTGGCATACATGGGAACTCGTTAAAGACTATAAAACTGACTACTCTGCCATTCTGAATTCGTATTGTGAAGTCAGTAACAGAACAAAAAGGTTGAGTAAAAATCAGATGCTTATGGTATAAACAGTCATTTTATAATGCCAAATGATGCATGTCAAAAAAAATTCGCTCGACAGACCCCATGAAAGACCATTTTTGCGAGGATGATGATGATGATGTTTTGTTGTATGCCATATTAAACATTAAGGTTTGTTCAAAAGCTTAAAATGTGTATGAATGCAGTTAAGAACCCATCGACAAGCAAGTCAGGACGGTATCACATAAACAGTGGGTTTTTCAGCAAAAGAAAAAAAAAGAAAAAAAAGAAAGAAAGAGAAGTTAGGAGTTAAAACTTGAGAAAGCCTTCAATTACCTCAATCCGCAACGCAAATGCCCATTCTCATTTGGGACGCGTACAAGATATTTGACCGAATTACGCTTCAAAAACATCAATTTATCGCCTTCAAACAAAGAACAAAAATGAGATGAGACAATCATTATATCAAGCACCTGGAATGCATTGGCCCATGAAACTCGAAATTTGAGAGAGAGAGAGAGAGAGAGAGAGAGAGAGAGTCATGACTTACTACAGTCCACAGATATGGAGTTATAAACTTGTGGGGTTTTCACCTAATGCATAACTTATTTGGCATACAACCATAGTGTAATGGCACAGTTGGAAAAAGGGTTTTCTCTCGGCGGGGTTTAGGAATCTTCGTCGATGCGCGTTGCCGCGTTGGGTTCAAATAGAGACGATGAAACGGCTAGGCGTCCGTTTGGCTGTGGAGGTCACACTTTCCTGATCAAGGCCACGGTTTTACTTGTCTTGTTGAAGGTAAACCTTAACTAGGTTACTTGACTGAAAGTGTTTGAGATCATGGAAACATTAACATTTCCATTTTTTTAATTTTTTCTTTTTTTATCTAGGAACAAAACAAATTTATATATTGGAAGATGTTAAACATCATCCTTTTTAATTCTTAAAAGTCACATCTTCTCATGTAAAATAGAAGAAAATAAGATACCTACAAGATTACATTAGTGTGGATCCTACTCTATGTGAGAAGATTGAAATTGTTATTTAAATTTTTTTCCCAAGATGTATAACTCAACCCCCACTTAATTCTAATAATTGAACTAATTGGTAAATGGAATGCACCCACGCCCACTATAGATGGGTTGCAATATCTTGTGATGTTGACCCTTACAAATGAGGCATGGTCTCAACTTTTTTTCTTCGGAATGTCTGTCGCAAAAACATTTGGGGTTTAATTTTCATTCATGTTGAAGAACTCATTATGGAAGATTCTTTTCGAGATATGATGGTATAGCTCACCAATGTCCTAGGAGACCTTGTTTTAAAACCCGTCTCTCATCCTATCCCATAAACATTGTCATATACCCACTGCCCAACAAAGAACAGACCCGACTACCCGAGTGTGTTGGCTTCATAGAAGGGTAAGAAATTTGCATGGTTTGCTACCCCTGTAACAGTACTGCAATATGCCCATATATTGCTTGAAGCAATAATATAATTATTCTATCCAATCCTTTATTTTTATTTTGGATAAGTACGTAGTTAAAGAAAAACAAAATCCTATTTCTGGCGCTGTCATAAACTCCATTTAAATTTATGGATTTAAAAAAAAAGAAAAAAGCAAGCAGTTTCATGCATTCTGCAGTCCCTTTCCCATGGTAACAACCCAAGCAAGGTTTTTGATTGTAGCGCAGAAGGAATTCCCAAGAAGGTCATTAGTTGCCCTACTAATCCCATCGTTCCAGCAGCGAGCTTGCCTAGATGAACATCATAAGCTAAATATACATTCCCAAATAGCTCCAATGAAGTGGCAGTAAAAATTAGAAAGCAAATATAAAAATAAAGGTGATCTCAGTCCTCGATCCCATTTCTGCATAGAACACAACTAGCACCATCAACAAGACCTCAAGAAATTACCTTGTTCTGCAGGGCTAGACCAAGAGTGAGCCATAGAATAAAAGCAGGTGTTGGAATAGCCCTCGAAAACCAAAAAGGTGTATACCAAACCAATATATTTTGTCTTCCTCTAATCATTTCGCAGGCAGAAGCAGTCCTAAAGGACCCAGATGATGAGGGAAGCCATCTAATCTAACAAAGTTATTTATAGAGGAAATGGGCTACAGAAGGGGAGACAAACAAAGAAAATGCATAGCTCATCATAAACATTCTTTCCTCTATGTTACCAAGTATTAGACATGTAATAAGGTATGTGGTGCCCACTTCTACAGATTACAGCAATCGGGCATAGTAAAGCAGCATTCTTGTCTTTCTTTTTTAAAATTTAATATCTATGATGTTATACTTCTAGTGGGTTTTGGTCCTACAAAACTACTATGATAAGGCTGAGGCATTGATCCATGTGAAGGGAAAAGACAGATCCAGATCACCACTCAATAATTCAGTATGGAAAGTTTCTAGTCATCCGAATATGGTCAAGTGTGCTCCTAAGGCCATACTTGAGCACCGCCTGGTTACCTAATCGGAATCCTTCTCCATAAGCTGGTGAAGGATCTGACTCGATTTGATGTTTAAAGAACTTGCCAAGTTTCTTTTCGAATTGAGACCGGGCACCTTTCTTTGATGATGGGTTTGAAGAAGAGGCGGGTGATGATGATGACAATGATGATGAACTTGAAGCAACATCACTACTAGATCCAGCATAAATCTCAGAATCCAACCACATATGAGCTAACACCTGGCAGATACCTTCTTCGACCGGAGGACTAAGATTGGGATAACCTGTCAAAAAACCCCATCAGTAATTCATAGATTACCATTTTCTAGAACTGTCAAACCAATATTGGTCACAAGACAGACAACCACCTTTAAGCCGTAGCCAAGCATGCATCATCTCATGAGCCAGGATTGACCCAGTCAACAACCTGTGTTAAGAGAGGTTTTTGGTTGGTATAAATTGAAACTCTTACGCAAGCACCATGACTATAGATAAGTTACCGTGGGAATAATATGATACCTAGGGAGGCCATACAAAATTAGGATTGCTGTCACTTCACACTGTCGGATTAGCCTGTAAGGCTCTATTATCATGTCAAGGATCCGGCCTCCAATCCTCGGCCTCCTTCTAATCTGGAAGTTTCGGTGAAATTAGTACAGAATTTATAATCCAATAAGCAAATATATCTTAATAAAACCATATCATCCTGTCCCATGAAAATAATATTTTTGGGGAGGAAATTCTTACAGTGCTAACGGTCTGTTCTTCTGACAGGCAGAGTCCTCTGGTCTCAGGCAAGTGATGATTCTGTTCACAACAAAGGAAAAAAAAATTGAAAAAACGTATGAAGAATTGAAGATAAATAAATAACTAATAAATAAAAGCATTCTTCTATAAGTATGATCGTTTATCAGCCTTTACATTCTTTTCTCCCTCCATGGCCTCGTTTAGTGCTTGTCTCTCAACCAAGAGTAATGGAATTTGCTGCTCCAATTTCATGTTTAAACCTTCATAAAAGTCTCGTATTTCAAGGTAAAGAGGTTGGCATTCATTAGTATCCATAATTGCGGAGTCAAGACACTCCAGACATAGCTTCCGACCATCATCATGTGACAGAAATTTAATGTCCCTTGCCTGCATAGATTGGAAGATTTTGCATTAACAACAATACCAAGTAAATATATATTTCACTTGTGTTTCCTGGAAAGCTACGGAAGGGTGTCTTCTGGGGGGGATCTTCTTCTAACTGACCTCCATTCTTTCACAGCTACAACACCGAGGTGTCCCATCACGCTCATGTGAGGGGCAATATTTTTGGCTCCAGAAAGGATGTGCTCTATACTCAATGAGACCAGCTGCTTTTGTTGGTATCTGTACAAGAACAAAGAAAAGAAAAGGAAGACATCTAAGGCCACCATTGCAATTACTGTGATATACACAGAGGACCAAATATGATAGGGCATGCCTCATATTTTAAATTAGCCTAGTAATACAGCATATTAAGCTAAAATTGAAGATAACATGCTCAGAATCTCAAAAATGTCTAGAAGAAATTCTTCTTGGGAATACTGTATTTGGGACAATATCACTTTGTACCTCATAGGTAAGGCAAAGTAATGCGGTTTATAGTGATTGAAAATTGCAATAAACACCCTAGTACAGTAAATAGGCCATTATAGATCATTCTAGTGGCCCATAGAAGTCATGCTTCCATGAAATTCTTTTGAAATGCACCTCAGGTCCAGTTTGGGAAATGATGAAACTGGGGCAGCTTACTTCATACGTAAAAATGCCTAAACAGACAAGCAGGAAATACATCCGAATAGATTCGAAAATCACTGAAAAAGGCACCATTTCTGATATATCATTTGAACCAATCCGCTAGTTCTTCTGCAACCCAAACATAAAGGGGGCCAACCCATTTTAGGTGGGTATAAAAAACCAGCTGGCAACTATATGATTTTCCAATACAGCTTCTTAGACTCAGTCATTTCTAAATGTTAATTTGGTGCAAGGATTAGAGTTTTTTATTCAGTTTACAGCATCATGGAGTTTCTGTTTGGTGAAGGCTTTGACGATAAAGCAAGCATGCAATATCTGATTGTTAGAAAAAAGGAAAAGAAAGGGGAAACAAGACTAGTATAAACTATCCTCTACAACTGTGAATAGTAATAATAATAATATATATATATATATATATATTATTATTATTAAACTCAGAACTCCCCCAATGTAATATTAAATGGAAATAAAAAGTTACCACAGAATAAATAAAGAAAGAAATGAAAAGGAACTGAAGAACATTTATACGATCATACAGGAAAATGATGACACAAATCAAAAACAAGCTTTTGCAATATTTCCCTGACAAAGGATAGAAACTTACAAAGTTGCTGCAAACATCACATTTTGGGTGATACGGTTCCTTATCGCAGGATTTGTGATAAGGGTGATTCCCGGACTCGGAAAACTAATCAAAGGAAGAAACAATGAAAAATCAGCCACTGTATGCCATTTAATTGACCATAGCATTACGGAAATCAACCTAGGATTCAATCCCTCAGTTGATTCTAAATCAAAATTATAATAAAGTTTAACCATTGGGACCTCATGATCAGAAATAGGCAGACCGCAAGCATGGCAACGGAAACATTCTGGATGCCAAACAGCATCCATGCACCTCAAAAATTCACCATTAACAATCTCAGCATTGCAACCGGCACAGATCCTACAGGCAATAGTGTTGAACAAATGGGTTAGTTTTGACATGATGTCTGCGATGTGCACAGCAAAAATAATAACAAATAACTATAAAAATGCGAGATGCATTACATTTCAAACATGCAATATTATAAGTTAGGTTCCATGTGCAATTCCATTTTGCTATAAAAGGATGTCTTTACAATGTTATTGAGGTCATAGTGAAACAACTCCAAAATGTTCCATAAGTATGTCATTTTGCATTACTTTGAGGGCTGAAGGCTCAATTGAACCAGATAATATCAAATCAAAGACAAGTTTCACATTCTATGGCAAGATATTTTCAAGAATTAAAAATGGGATTCCATGTTTTTATAATTTTACCAAATAAAAATCCAAGCAAGGAAACGGTGATTAAACATATCCCCAACTTGTGAAGCACCCAGAAGACCAAATAAATAAATGCCTAACCATTAAACTTTCCATTGTCGTTCTAAAACTCAGTAATGGCTTAGGCTACATTGGCCTGAAGCAAGATCACCCTGTCTCAAGTAGTCTCCTTGCAGCTGATATGTGCATTCATCTTTTACCCATTTGTGTCCAAAGGACCACATTTTGGATGTGGCTATAGTAACATGAAAGAGCACAAGACATTTTTAGGAGCCAAAAACAGTGCAAAATTATTTCAAAACTCAGTTATGCGTGTGCTCATAATCTCATAATCAAACTACTAATACCAAATCTCACAATTCCATCAAAATTTTGAGAAGAGAAAATAATATTAAATTTTGTACCAAAAAGACTTGCTAGCAGATATCTCAAATGTGAGAAAAATTTAAAAGGAAAATGTCTCAATAATCTTTCGGACTAAAAGCTACAGACCTACCAATGTGATTAGAGATTGATCCATGGGAAAAGAAAAGAAAAGAGTACACCCAAAAAAAAAAGGTGTTTATATGGAATTATGGATTATACATTTATACTAGCAAGCCTGTGGGGAAGGAGAAAAAAAAAGAAAAAAATAAAAAATCAATTCTCATTTTGAAACAATTCAAAATTGAAATAGAATGTAACAAATTCTTTTTCTCTTGAAACTTCATTGAAACTTATGGATTAAAGCATGTGGCATATAGATGCAGTTAGAAGACCATATGTACCTGTTCCCAGATGAAAAGACCGGGAAAGATGGAAAGATACTTCCAAAATCATATCGAGGAGGAGATTGCATGTTCAAACTTTCTTGAAGAGCTCTGGCAAGTTGTTCATCTTCCTCCACTTGAGATATATTCTCTAATGAATAAATAGAAGAACAGTGAGACTTTAGACGAATATTAATCTCAATTAAACTATATGAAACTTTCAAATCAAACTGAAGATACACCCAAATAATTATCGAATATATCCCTCCAAATAGACCCAATCCATGTACAAGTATGACAGAAAGTTTATTGGAAATTTTGTTTATTAAATAGCTTTTGAAATTAAAGCAAAAGCTCTGAATCTAACTGCCAACCATATCCTCAGTTCAAAGATGAGATTTCAAGGTTAAACCATAGTTTGTCAAGAAAAGCTTAATCCCAGGAAGCACCTTTAGAAACATTTGTGTGTCCCAAAGCATTATGCACATTATCACAAGCCGAGCACTGATACCTATGAGCATTACTTTAAAAAATGTGGGAAAGTAATCCTTTTAAAAATAAAAAATATAAATATGAAAAATATAAATAAATAAATAAATTTAAAAAAAAAACAAAAAACAAAAAAAGAAGAAGAAGAAAGAATTTAATCACTGAATACTTCATTAAAAAGACTTTCCCAGGTTTCATGCAGGCAGGTAGTCTTAAATTGATCGAATACAATATATAGCCAGACAAGGTCCTCAAATGAACCAGGTTTGTCTTACCACCACAATAAACATAAAATTTAGAACAATCACAGAAACATCACTGATATTGCATCCTATCAGTTAAGCACAAAATAAATCACCAAGAATCAACAGAATCCTGAATTACAAACTCATGATCCACCGCATTCTGTTGCTCTTCAGATTGTATTTCTTTTTGTAAAATTATTTCAAAGTACCTCAAGTATCAACTAATGTTAGATAAAAAGAAATGAGAACTTTCCTGCAGCACAATTGACATGTATGTTCAAGATCGCCGATTAAAGTCATGTAACTTACCAATCACTTTTTTCCCTTTTTGATCTTCTTCTTCAAGGGATTTTGCAATAGCAAGATCAAGATCTTCGTTCTCATAATCTGACAATGTATCCTACATTCAAGTTTTCCAACAAGATAAGATTCAACACAGGAAGAACTTAATAGAAAAATGCTAGAGTCAAAATAAAATTGAAACTTCAGGCATCTCCTCTGCTTAGAAACGATAAAGAGCAGCGAACATGATTACCCGTGGAGAAGAAGGCTCATCCCATATTCTATCTTCCCCACATGTTGAATGATACTGCCCTTGTGAGCTTTCATGACTAGCACCATTAAGAATGTTGGTCAGCCAATCCATAATGCGAAATATTTATTGACTTTTGGGCTGACAATCTTTTTCCTGCACCCAACTCAATCGTTTAGCAAAGAGAAACACATTATTCAAATGGGAAAACAAAATTATAGCCACTTAAAACATTTCAGACTACTGGAAGCGACACTTTAATTCTCAGAGTAAATCTAAAATCCAGTCGGTGGCTGTAGAAACAACAATCGTTTTGGAAGTTCTTTATGGAAAATAATTGTTGAATGACGAATAGATCAATAAATGAGATGAATGGCTAGCAATTATGCACTATTTGGTAAATGGAAAATTTTAGATGTATAAACAAGTTTTCTTCAAAAACTATTTCAAGGTTAGGAAAAATTTTGACGAAACGAGGCTCAAACATTCGCCTTTGTGAATGTGAAAAAAAAAATACATACCAATCCAAGAAATTCTAAGATCAATTTTGGCAATCACAAACGATTGCCCATAATAAGCCGTAAAATAGGAAAAATGGATCAAACCCATGTATTAATTTCTCTCAGTATACCATAATTGGGGAAACATGTGTCAATTTTGAGGTAGCAGCCCACTGAACATGCTGGGGATTGAAGGATAAGAAAGAAAAGAGAAAGCAAAAGAATGAAAAGAGAGTTCAAAAAAAAAAAATGATATCCATTCAAGCTAAATCCATCACAACTTAAGAGAAACTAGACTAAAACAATACAATTGATTCAGAAGATCTCAAGGGGAAACTAACCCTTTTGGACTCAAAACCGTTGTATACAGAAATCAATTTCCAACAAAAGGTGTCTCTCTCCAATACAAACAGATGGAATTACCCCTCATCAGCAAGAAATCAGAGCATGGAAAAGATAAAGCATTCTAGATCACCGGGCCCCACATACAGAATTGCCCAAGATATTTCAATTTCCCAAAATTATAATAGTATGTGATAGTGAGTGGCCTGAAATTTCTTGGAAAATATATCAAATACTGTATAATCCATCACACGTCCTCACATATTCATATATTAACACCCTTCACCACTCCCATCACCCAAAAGAATAATAATAATTAAAATAAAATAAAATAGAGGATTCTTCCAGCAGTGTGTGCTTGTGAAATTCATGACATGGTATGCAAAAGTTGTCAGTAAACTGGAAAGCGTAAGAATCATGGGTCAGAAACTCACCCAAAACAGGCTAAGAATCTGCAGAAGTACTGAAATCCGATGAATCCCAGATCAGATAAAAGTACCCAATTGGCTTCTAGGCATAGTCACCAAGCAAGAGTTGAGAGGACAGAATGGAAACTCCACCCCATACCCCTAACTGCCATCAACCCATATAACAACATAGAGAGACCAGTTTTGAGAAAGCTAAACGAACATTCAAGTGAATAAAGAGCTGAAAAGGGAAACCAAAGAAGATGAAAAAAGGGAAGTGGGAAAGATTAAATGAATCCTACGCAAATCTAGGCCAAAAGGGAAAGGGAAAAAAATGGCACAGTAGAAGCTTTTCTGTCCCTTCGATCATATGCCCGTCGCCCACTTTAAAACGACCAGAAAGCATTCGTGATGGGGCCATGGGGGGCTCATAATGCAGTTTCGGGTACTGAAAATTCAACACTCTCTCTGTATAATCCATGTGGGTCCTCTTCCAATTGTCCACCACCGTCCTCTGTACGTCAAAATCCCAATAGCCTTTGTGTCCTACCAAAAAAATGGGAAAAAAAAGGGAAGAAAGAAGCGTCATCATTTACGCCATATACTACTACTACGTTTGAGTGTAATCAGTTGAGTAGTGTGTCTCATGTACTTCACTACTTTCCTTGAGACTAATATTAAAATCAACAAAGTGGCCATTGGCCAAAGGGAAAACAAAATTTCATCCATTGGAATTATTTCTACAAAGGCCAACGGGGAGAATAAGATGGTAGATACATCGAATTGTGATCTGTATCAGTGATTAATACTTACCCACCAATGAAGCCGTGCCATGTGTTAGAATGAACTGCCTCTTTTCTTTTTTTTTTCTTTTTTTTTTCCTTTTTTTTTATCCTGCGTAACTGCCTCTCTTACTTGCTTTTAAACCACAAAAATGTTGTAAAACTAATAAAGGATTTTTGGCCAAAATCTCTAAGTATAAGAGTAATTTAATAATAGGTCTTATAAAAGAAACTAATTAGTGAAAACCCCTTTTACCATGATATGGACAAAAATACCCTCATTTTTCATTTTCATCAAATTTACATACCAGTGCCATTATACTATTGACGCCGAAAATAAGGGGATTCGACCACCATTATACACGGCGAAACACATGCCCTAAAAATCGACATTCCAAGCGGGAAAAAACACCGGATTCTCGAGAAACCGAATTGGGAGGCTCATTCCATCATTCTTGTGCAGCGATTTGAAGCCATTTCTAGAGTTTTGATTCAACAGTAACAATGGTGAAAAGGAGTGAATATATTCGGACCTTTATGACCTCCGACTCGTGAATTCGGTTTTGATTTTTTCGATTGCAATAGTATCACTTTACTGTTGTTTGTATAATTTTTTCAAAGCACATAATAGTAAACCAACAGTAAAGTGAAACTGTTACACAAACTAACTACCAACAGTAAAGTGATACTATTGCACAAACTAACTTTCCAACAGTAAAGTAATACCGTTGCATAAACAAATTAGTACAATTTGCTACTGTTGCCATTCAAATACACTAACAATAGTAAGCGCACACACACGCGCACACACGCGCACACACACACACACACACACACGCACACACACACACGCACGCACACACACACACACACACACACGCACACACGCACACACACACACGCACACACAAAAACAAAAAGAAAAAGAAGAAGAAGAAGAAGAAGAGGATAACAGCCATGGCGGGGTAATAGTCGAAGACACACACACACACACACACACACAAAACAAAAAGAAAAAGAAGAAGAAGATAACAACCATGGCGGGGTAATAGTCGGAGAAGGTCAGTCACCGTTAGAGAAGAAAATCTTGTTTTTCAGATCTGGTTCTTTTTTCTTTTTTTTTTTTTAGATCTGGTTTTTTTTCTTCTTCTTCTTCATCTTCCAAATCTTTACAGCCCCTCCCTCTCTCTCTCTTTCTCTTTCCCTCCGCCCCTCCTTTTCTCTCTTTCTTTCTCTTTCTTTTCAGATATGGTTTTTCTTCTTCTTCTTCTTCCAAAACTTCACAGCCCCTCCTTCTCCCCCCCCCTCTCTCTCTCTCTCTCTCTCTCTCTCTCTCTCTCTCTCTCTCTCCACCCACCCCTCCCTTCTTCTTCTACTGCGAATCTGGTTTGAAACATACCCCAAAATATAAAAGGTTAAAAGAGCTATTTTTAAAAAAAAAACATTTCCTTTTGCTTAAAGAATCTTTTTTAAAAAGGGTTTTGGAGTTAAAAAAATCTTATAGTGGGTTTTTTGTTAAAAGCAGTCCTTTAATAAGGGTTATTGCTAATTTGCCCAACTAATAATTTAGAATAAGAGGAGATAGAGAGAACAAGAGCAAGATGAAATAAAGAGAATAAGAAATTCTCATTTTTTCATTAGGGAGAGCCATGAATGCCGTATATATCCCATGCCTTAAATAGGCATCAAAATGAATACATAAATGCTGAATTTTTCTCTAGTGCAGCACTTATAAAGGGATTGAATTGTGGAGCCTCCACTTCTAGATTCATAGCCGGTGTGATGGGACGTTCACCCGTTTATGATATATATAACACTTCCCTTGGATGTCCACCACACTAAAATAATGTGTCTCATTAAAACTTTGTCAGAAAAACAAGTGAAAAAAAACTAGTGAAGGAGAAAGAGTACAACATCTTGTGAATCTTAGAGTGGTGTTGGACGCACTAAAGAAAAATTACCTCATTAAAACCTTACTAGAAAAGCCAGTGGGACAAAACCTAGATAAAGGAAAAAGAGTATAGCGTGCATATGTCTAAAAATGAATTCTCCCTGATCAAAAGATTGTTATCAACTTGATTGATCGCAAACTCGATGCATTCCAATTTTGTGCACTATTATCTTGAATGCTGCTATTGATAGTACTTTAGTGAATAAATGTGCGTGTCTACTGGACATCAATATCACTGCTCTTCTAGAGTTCATATTTATGTGCTTGATAGGATCACCTTTGATATAAGTTCCTCTAATTTGTTGTCACGCCTCGACTTGGAGAGTCGACACTTGGATAAAAGTCAAAGTAGAAAGGTACACACGTGGATAAGTCAGAGTATAAAAGTTGTGGAAGACTTAATCAAGTCCATATGTACATTTTTTTTTTTTTAAAATAAAAATTGTACCAGCTCATTAACAACACCCAAGTAATTAGCATGAAATGTTATGCTCATACATCATGCTCATAATAATATATGATCCCAAAATAATGCTAACATCCCTGGTACATATAGGCTAGATTCAAACTATTCAAAGTTCAATAAGTAGCAATTGTAATAACAAGGATAATAGTAATACCTACGCATCAAAATAGCATAATCTCTATGCAATTCATGTGCATCTATCCTCATCCATGATTATGCTAGTATGTGACCTTTAAGTTCCAATTCCTCAGTTCATGCAACTAAGCATCCGCTATCGGTGAACGTTCATTCATCACCTGATCATCTGAAATAATAATAGGATGAGGTGTGAAACCCAATAGGAAATATGTATGGATTCTATACAATTAATATATGTGTCGATACATATTGTATGAATTAAAATCATTTAATAAATCATAATCAAATAATAGTTTCAAACCAGTACTTTGTGTGGGTTTTTAGTTAATTTCCCAAAATTCTCATAGTATCTCTAATTCCTAAGATTATGGGATCAAACCATGCATCAACCGTCACTGATCACAGGTTACATCGTTACGTCAACCCCCAACTTAGCCAAGCACGAAAATCCAACACCATGCGTGGCATTCTTCCTCAAGGGCTTTATAAAGGTCCTCAAAGTCCATGCCTTCAAACTTTTTTCGAAGCTCAAACTCAAGGCCGTTCTGTGATAGCCTCATAAATTCATGTTCGGGCAAGGCCACTCGACACCTAGTCTCAAATTTCTTGAATTTGGCGAGGTACTGCTCAGTAATCTTCTAGATATTTGCCAGAATCTTGACAAGTCAGCCATTGTTACTTCAGGCTTGGACCTATAATAGTGTAGATGAAAAAGTGACTCCAATTCTATCCAAGTCCTAAAGGACTTATGTGGCAATGTACCAAGAAAATGCGTCACCTGTCAATGAATTAGCAAACAAACGAAGTTTATAAAAGTTATTACTAGCCAATTCCCCACATTGAATGGTGAAACGGCCAATATGTTCTACTGTAGACCGTCACTCTTCTTCCCCTGAGAACAAAGTGAATTCTGGACACCTAAATCCCCTAGGAAACTCGTGATAACAGTCTATCCACTTCGGATATAGCTTCTTATATAGCGACCTATTGACCTGCTTGTGAGGAGCCATGCCTGTACAATTTTGGATCATGTGCATCACTTCATCATGATCTGGTAGACCGTTTTAAGGCATACCATAATCTCTCGGGCCATTCCTTTAGCCTATATTTTTTAGAATGGTCATACCATCAAACACTGTTTCCAACGGCTTATGGCTGTTGTTTGGTACATTTTGAGCAGACTGCCTATTTTTTTGCCCTCCATATAAAAGCCTAGTCTCAACTGATTCTAGGTTTTGAAATGACCTATAATCAGTTTCAAATAAAGGATTCACAATTCCCCCTCCAACGGTCGGATTCACAATATTGGTTTGGCCGTTACTTCGACCTATATATTCTTAACCATTTCCTCGACCCAAAACACTAAGGTTGTTACCATCATCAGTTTGGTCATTCTCACTTTTATTGCCCCCTCCCCCCTAGGAAGCATTATTTATAGGTCGTTCTGGCTAGCTGACTAGTTCTCAAAGGTGGGGAAACATACGCCATTTCTTCTTTTGACCGAGGAGGTGCTGGAAATACAATGGTCTGAGATTTCTCAACCGTCACATCTGGTTTACCTTGACTAGAGGCTGTTGGACTTTCACTTTGTTTTCCTTTATCAAGAAAAGAAAAGTTGTCGACCAAACTTTTAAAGTCATTAACCAATAAGGCAGTGAGAATTTTATTTTGTTTTTTCATAGTCTCAGTAAAAAATTCAACTTATTTTGTAAAAGCCTCATTCAAAGTTTCTTTCAATTGCCTCGAATCTTCAGAGGCACAATCAAAATTCTTTTTACTTGATAGTATAAGTCTTTGAACGATTTCGACATGTCTCGAATCATATTACTTGTCTCTTCAGTCATAAAGAGTTCCCTAGATGGGTTCTCTTCTTGTAAAGATTCTTCAGAAGGTTGTTGTCCTTCTAAAGAACTTCCAGTCGCACAGGTGTTCTTCTTAGACATTGACACTCACAAGTCCCGCTAAGGAGTGCCTAAAAAAAGTGTTCACATTAAAAAATTGAGCAGGCATGCCAAGGCTCGAAAGTCTAAAGATCGTGTGTCCACGACCCCTCGGCACCTCTTAGGTTACTGAATCAAAGGCCATTGGCCTTTGATGCCTTTTTAGTCACCAATGTAATTGAAATTAAATGTAAATCAGGTGATTGACGAGAGATAGGAGTTCCTTTCTCCTAGGTCTAGTTTGAATATCGAAAAAGAAATAAAATGAATAAGAGTAATGATTGAAAGTAAACTTACAAACATCAAGGATCATTGAAAGCAAACTTCACGAATTACAGACGAGCAACAAAAGTTTACAAGCAAAGTTTGAAAGCAAATTACAATGAGAATTGGAAAGTAGAGAGAGATTTGAAAGTAATCTAAACTAGTCCTAATTTAGATAGAATCTTGTGAAGGATGGTTGTTGTGGAACCCTTCTTTGGTCTTTATTTGTGCCCTTTATAAATGTTGGGAATGCTTCATTAATTGTTGAATTTCTACTGCACATGCTTGAATTAGTGGGCTACCCACTTCCTTGATTTTTGCTTATGTGTTGCCATGTTGGATGGAGTGGTGGGTAGTTACCATCAAATGAGGGGTAGTAGATAATTTCATGCTTGCATCTTTTGCTCCTATGATGACATGTGGCAAGGTAGTGGGTAGTTACAACTTCCATGATCTCTACTTCCTTCTTTTTTGCTGGAATGGTTAATTACCACTAAAATCATATAAAACACATGTGATAAATAAAGGGTGGCATTATTGCTAGAGCCATAAGTTATGCTTCCACGGCATTTTGTTTTAACTAGACAGTTTTGCCCTTTTTAGAACACAAAAAATAGAAGAGAGAGAAGAGGAGGAGGAAGAGACAGAAAGGAATAAAAAGAGAGGGAGGTAAAAAGGGGATCGCACCTTGGCCATGATGGCCGTTGAGGACTCGTCGGCAAAGAGACAAAAATGAATGAGAGAGAGAATAGGAAATAAGATAAGGGATGTGAAAACATTTGCTGAAAGTAGTGCAGGTCTAAAATAGTAGTGGTGAGCGGTGGTCTTGGAGCAATTGGTATTACTACTCTGTTTGGTTAGTTAGAAAGTGAGCTACTATTATTCTCATCTAAATCTTGTTATCTAGTGATGACAGAAATCGCCTATCATGCCTGATAAGATTGGAGCCCAAAGGAAGAAGACTCGATCGGAACCGAAATTGGAGTCAATGTCGTAGTTGTCCTTGTGCTGCTACTGATTTTTTCAACTGAACTCGCCCTAAAAGATAGGCATTTGATTCAACTTCCACAATGGGTGCTCACCATTAGATCACACGCACACGTAACACAATAAAGCTTCATCCAACTCCTTCACACCTATTATCCATGTTGATTCGATAAACCATATCCTCAGTCTGGTGTTGCGATGTGTGATTGGATTCGATAAATCATGAGTCCATGATGATTCGCCTCAATTAATTTATAAAAATAAAAATAAATAAATAAACTTTTGACAGTCGGCACCATTTTTTCTAACAAATACGCGCCCTGCTTCCACAAGTTCTTTCTCTCTCCTTCTCTCCTCTCGTTAAACGGACACATTCAAAACATTAAATCACCCATAAGAGCTTTAAAGGCGAAGACTTCGTCAGTTCATTCGCATTAGGCATAAATTTATCATTATTCTTTGTGATTTCCATGGCAGAGAAAAACCCATAATATAGAAATATACATGCCCTTAGCAAATCAAAACCCAAATACATGTATATAGCCGTATCAACGGATGACTGTGATCTTCTCTTATCCCTCCCTTTCTCCCTCTCTTCATCTTTCACTTGTCGAAAAAAATGGAGTTTGTTGGATGACCGTGATCGTTTTTTCTAAAAAAGAATTTCCTTATTGATGGAGTTGGGATCGTGCAATGAAGTTATAATTTCGTTGAAGGATGAGAAATGAACCATCGCTATCTTCTCCCTCTCTTCTTCGTTGGAAAAAATGGAGGAATGGTTTTTCTGTCATGAAATGGATAGATAGGACAGTAGGTCATTGGGTATGTTTCTGTTCAGTCAAAGCATGCTAACATCACATGGGATGTTTGCTAAAGCATGGAAGGGTAAAATAGTCAATACACTATATAGGAGCCTGGATGTAGTGTTTCCTTCTCTGGTAATATCACCCCCTTAAAAAAAAATCAGCACTTCCCCACTTTTTTTTGGCTTAGTCAAACTACACATGCTCTTAACTAATTAACCATAATTTACCATATGGCATATTCCCATTGGCTTCTCAGTAATTACCAAAAAATACTATTTTTAGGTGGAAATAGTATAGAAACTTAAAATGTGTATGAGCAGTTAAGAAACCATCGACAAGCAAGTCAGGATGGTATCACATAAGTAGTAGAATTTTTAGCAAAAAAAAAAAAAAAGGAAAAAAGGAAAGAAAAGAGAAGTTAAGAGTTAAAACTTGAGAAAGCCTTTAATTACCTCAATCAGCAACACAAATGCCCATTCTCATTTGGGACGTGTACAAGATATTTGACTAAATTACGCTTCAAAAACATCAATTTATCACCTTCAAACAAAGAACAAAACTGAGATGAAAATGTTCACACTAAAAAGTTGCGCGGGTGTGCCAAGGCTCGAAAGCCTAAAGATCGTGTGACCACAACCCTTCAACACCTTCTAGGCCGTTAACCCCAAATGCCTATTTGGTTACTGATGTAATTGAAATTAAGAAATTAAAACTATTGGGTGATTGACGAGAGATAGGGGTTCCTCTCTCTTGAGTCTAGTATGAATGTTTAAAAAGAAATAAAATGAGCGAGAGTAGTGATTAAAAGTGAACTTACAAACACCGAGAATCATTGAAAGCAAACTTCACGGATTACGACGAGCAATAAGAGTTCACGAACACAGCTTGAAACCAAATTACAATGAAGATTAGAAAGTAGAGAGAGAATTGAAAGTAATCCGAACTACTCTAAAATTGGAAAGCTATGAAGTTAATTTGAACTAAATTTGATTTTCCTAAGGAGTTGTGGTGGTTGTGGAACCCTTTCTTTGGTCTTCTCTTATGCTATTTATAGATGTTGGGAGTGCTTCAATAGTTGTTGAAGTTCTGCTACACATGCTTGAATTAGTGGGCTGCCCTATTTCCTTGTTCTTTGCTTAAGTGGTGCAATGTTGGAAGTAGTAGTGGGTGGTTATCATCAGATAAGGAGTAGTGGATATCTTTATGTTTGCATCTCTTACTCCTACGATGACACGTGGCAAGGTAGTGGGTAGTTATATCTTTCATGATTTCCACTTCCTTTTTTTTTGCTGGAATGGTTAGTTACCACTAAATTCATATAAAACACATGTAATAAATAAAAATCAGCACTTCCCCACTTCTTTTTTGTCTAAGTCAAACCATACATGCTCTCAACTAATTAACCATAATTGGCCACATGGCATATTCATATTGGCTTTTCACTAATTACCAAAAAAATGATATTTTTAGGTGGAAACAATGCCCCCTTCATCATTTATTTTTGAAAATCTTGAAAAGATGGATGATGAAGCCTCCTAATGCCATATAGCCTTGCAACAATTTTTTTCAACGGTCAGTAAGACCAATTTGGCCATTTCATTGGCGTACAATACTCTCTTTTTTTTTTTTTTTTCTTTCTTTTTTTTTTTCCATTGAATCATTGGTCTTATAAGCCGATAATCATCTATCGGCCTTGTAGGCCAAAGATCACATATCTATTTGATAAAATATTGATGGCCGTATAACAGCCTCAAATTCTTGCCCCCCTCTCCCTTAGGAGGTCGATCTATAAAATTGCATGTGAAAAGCCTCCTCCATCTCTCTCCAAATCTGAATAGAATTTGGAGGTAGATTAATATACCAAGCAAAGGCTGCATTAGTCAAAGAACTTGCGAATAGCTTGAGTCTATAAAACTCATTGTTGGCCAATTCACCACACTGCATAGTAAAACGGACTATATGCTCTATTGTAGACCGATGTTCTTCACTAGGGGTGCAACTTGGTTTGGGGAATTCCGAGGATCGGACCGTTCCGAGCAATTCAGTCCGGGACGGGACGGGATAAACAGTGTTCGGGACGGGACTTGGGACAAATTTTAAAAACCGAATTTTTTCGGGACGGGACTTGGTTTAGGGGTGTTCAGTATCGTCCCGTACCGAATTCCTGAACCAAATTCCCAAACTGAGTACCGATTAAATATAATATTATATATATTTTTATATATATAATATATAATATATAATTATATATTACTAATATTTCGGAATATTTTCGCCTTTTAGCTCTTTCCGACACCGTTTCATTGTAACTTAACAAAACAAAACATCAATAAAACCCATTTTGACACTTTGAATCTTTTACTTTTGCCTAAAAACAAAAAAACCAGTTATGAATGAATGAATGAATTATAATTAATGATTATTCATTTATGATTGTATGTAGTCTATTTTGTAGAAGAGCAGGTATATGTAGCTAATTTTGTGGCTAATCAAGTTGACAATTTTTAATTGGAAGTAGTTATTTTTAATTTTTAATTCAAAGAAAACAAACTGATAAATACCGAGAATCGGATCGTTCCGTTCCGGTATTTTTCGGGACGGGATGGGACAGGACAATATTAAATTCGGTTTGGTTCTGGTATTGATTTTCAAGTCCTGAATTACTTCAGGATGGGACGGATATACCCCTGTCTTGGACCGTCCCGGACCGAGTTGCACCCCTATTCTTTACCAAAAAATAAAGTAAACTCCGGACACCTAAAACCCCAAGGGAATTCATTATATCGATCTATCCACTCGGGATATGGTTTCATATATAGCGGCCAATTGACTCTTCTATGTGGAAAATTCTGCATCATGTGCATCACTTCATCATGATCTGGTAGACCTTTTTGAGGCATACCATAATCTCTCGGGCCATTCCTTTGGCCTATATTTTCTAGAACGATCATACCACTAAATACTATTTCCTAGCGGCCTATAGCCGCCATTTGGTATATTTTGAGTAGATTGCCTATTTTCTTGACCTCCATACAAAGGCCTAGTCTCAACTGATTCTAAGTTTTGAAACGACCTAAACTCAGTTTCGAATAAAGTATTCACAATTTTGCCTCCAACGGTCTAACTCACAATATTGGTTTGGCCGTTGCTTCAATCTATATATTCTTGACCATTTCCTCAACCTAAAACACCAAGGTTATTTCAACCATTAGTTTGGTCATTCTCACTTTTCTTGCCCCTACCCCGTGGGAGTCATGAGTCATAGGTCGTTCTATCTAACCATTTCTCAAAGGTGGGGGAACATACACCATTTCCTCTTTCGACCGAGGAGGTGTTGGAACTACAACGATTTGAGGTTTCTCAACTGTCGCATTTGGTTTACCTTGACTGGAGACTATTGGATTCTCACTTTGTTTTCTTTGCCAAGAAAAGAAAATTTGTCAGCAAAACTTTTAAGATCGTCGGCTAATAAGACAGTAAGAATTTCATTTTGTTTTTTCATAGTCTCACTAAAAATTTCAACTTGTTTTGTAAAAGCCTCATTCAAAGTTTCTTTTAATTGCCTCAAATCCTCAGAAGAACACTCAAAATTCTCTTTACTTGACAGCACAAGTCCTTGAACAACCTTATACATGTCTCGAATCATATCACTCATTTCTTCACTCATAAAAAGTTCCCTAGATGGGTTCTCTTCTTAGGATTCTCCTGTTGACCATTAGAAGTTCCCACCGTACGGGTGTTCTTCCTAAACATTGACACTCACAGGTCCCACCGAGCGTGCCAAAAAGGTGTTCACACTAAAAAAGTTGCGCGGGCATGCCAAGGCTCGAAAGCCTAAAGATTGTGTGACCACGACCCTTCAACACCTCCTAAGCCGTTGAATTCAAGGCCGTTAGCCCCAAATGCCTATTTGGTCACTAATGTAATTGAAATTGAGAAATTAAAAGTATTGGGTGATTGACGAGAGATAGGGGTTCCTCTCTCTTGAGTCTAGTATGAATGGTTAAAAAGAAATAAAATGAGCGAGAGTAGTAATTAAAAATGAACTTACAAACACTAAGAATCATTGAAAGCAAACTTCACGGATTACGACGAGCAATAAGAGTTCACAAACACAGCTTGAAACCAAATTACAATGAGGATTGGAAAGTAGAGAGAGAATTGAAAGTAATCTGAACTACTCTAAAATTGGAAAGCTATGAAACTAATTTGAACTAAATTTGATTTTCCTACGACGGAGTTGTGGTGGTTGTGAAACCCTTTCTTTAGTCCTCTCTTATGCTATTTATAGATGTTGGGAGTGCTTTAATAGTTACTGAAGTTCTACTGCACATGCTTGAATTAGTGGGTTGCCCCACTTCCTTGTTCTTTGGTTGCCCCACTTCCTTGTTCTTTGCTTGAGTGGTGCCATGTTGGAAGTAGTAGTGGGTAGTAATTATCAGATGAGGAGTAGTGGATATCTTTATATTTGCATTTCTTGCTCCTACAATGACATGTGACAAAGTAGTGGGTAGTTACATTTTCCATAATCTTCACTTCCTTCTTTTTTGCTGGAATGGTTAGTTACCACTAAACTCATATAAAACACATGTGATAAATAAAAATCAGCACTTCCCCACTTCTTTTTTGATCAAATCAAACCACACATGCTCTCAACTAATTAACAATAATTGGCCACATGGCATATTCACATTGGCTTTTCACTAATTACCAAAAAATGCTGTTTTTAGGTGGAAACAAAAACAATCATTATATCCAGCACCTGGAATGCTTGGCCCATGAAACTCGAAATTTAAGAGAGAGAGAGAGACAGAGTCATGACTTACCACAGTCCACAGATATGAAGTTATAAACTTGTGGGGTTTTCATAAACTCCTAATGCATAACTTATTTGTCATTCAACCATATTGTAAGGCACAGTTGGAAAAAGGGTTTTCTCTAGGTGGGGTTTAGGGTCTTCGTC
This sequence comes from Liquidambar formosana, assembly GCA_039720395.1. NCBI lineage: Eukaryota > Viridiplantae > Streptophyta > Magnoliopsida > Saxifragales > Altingiaceae > Liquidambar > Liquidambar formosana. The sequence goes on along the minus strand of CM077824.1, from coordinate 38,772,415 downwards.
AATTCGCGCTGCCGCGTTGGGTTCAAATAGATACTATGAAACGGCTATGCGTCTGTTTGGCTGCGGGGGTCACAGTTTCCTGATCAAGGCCACTGATTTTACTTGTCTTGTTGAAGGTAAACCTTAACTAGGTTACTTGACTGAAAGTGTTTGAGATCATGGAAACATTAACATTTCCATTTTTTTTCATTTTTTCATTTTTTATCTAGGAACAAAACAAATTTATATATTGGAAGACTGTTAAACATCATCCTTTTTAATTCTTAAAAGTCATTCCCTCTCACAGAAAATAGAAGAAAATTAAATAACTACAAGATTACATTAATGTGGATCTTATTTTATGTGAGAAGAGTGAAACTGTTATCTAAATTTTTTTCCCGAGATGTATGACTCAACCCTCACGTACTTTACACTGATAATTGAACTAATTGGTAAATGGAACGCACCCACGGCCACTATAGATGGGTTGCAATATCTTGTGATATTGACCCTTACAAATGAGGCAGAGGATCTAGATTAGTGGTCTGAATTTTTTTTCTTCAAAATGTTTGTTGCAAAAACATTTGGAGTTTAATTTTCGTTCATGTTGAACAACTCATTATGAAAGATTCTTTTTGAGATACGGTGCTATAACTCACCGATGCCTTAAGAGGCCTTGTTTTAAAACCCGTTTTTCATCCTGTCCCACTAACATCGTCGGTTACCCACCGCCCAACAAAGAACAGACCCGAGTGTGTTGGCTTTATAGAAGGGTAAGAAATTTGCGTGGCTTGCTACCCCCGTAACAGTACTGCTATATGCCTATATATTGCTTATATTGCTTGAAGCAATAATATAATTATTCTATCCAATCCTTTATTTTTTTTGTATAAGTACGTAGTTAAAGGAAAAAAAAAAAAAAATCCTATTTCTAGCGTGGTCATAAACTCCATTTAAATTTATTGATTTAAAAAACCAAAAAAAAAAAAAAAACCACTTTCTTGCATTCTGCAGTCCCTTTCCCATGGTAACAACCCAGGTTTTTGATAGTAGTGCAGAAGGAATTCCCAAGAAGGTCATTAGTTGCCCTACTAATCCCATCATTCCAGCAGCGAGCTTGCGTAGATGAACATCATAAGCTAAAGATATATTCCCAAATAGCTCCAATGAAGTGGCAGTAAAAATTAGAAAACAAATATAAAAATAAAGGTGATCTCAGTCCTCAATCCCATTTCTGCATAGAACACAACTAGCACCATCAACAATACCTCAAGAAATTACTTTGTCCTGCATGGCTAGACCAAGAGTGAGCCAAAGAATAAAAGCAGGTGTTGGAATAGCCCTCGAAAACCAAAAAAATGTATACCAAACCACCTTATTTTGTCTTCCTCTAATCATTTCCCAGGCAGAAGCAGTCCTAAAGGACCCAGATGAAGGGGGAAGCCATCTAATCTACCAAAGTTATTCATAGAGGAAATGGGCTACAGAAGGGGAGACAAAGAAAATGCATAGCTTATCATAAACATTCTTTCCTCTATGTTACCAAGTATTAGACATGTAGTAAAGTAAGTGGTGCCCACTTTTACAGATTACAGCAATTGGGCATAGTAAAGCCAGCATTCTTTTTTCATTTTTCCTTTTTAAATTTAATATCTATGATGTTTTACTTCTAATGGGTTTTGGTCCTACAAAACTACTATGATAGGGCTGAGGCATTGATCCATGTGAAGGGAAAAAGACAGACCCAGATCACCACTCAATAATTCAGTATGGAAAGCTTCCAGTCATCCGAATATGGTCAAGGGTGCTCCTAAGGCCATACTTGAGCACCGCCTGGTTACCCTAATCGGAATCCTTCTCCATAAGCTGGTGAAGGATCTGACTCGATTTGATGTTTAAAGAAATTGCCAAGTTTCTTTTCGAATTGAGACCGGGCACCCTTCTTTGATGATGTGTTTGAAGAAGAGGCGGGTGATGATGATGACGATGATGATGAACTTGAAGCAACATCACTACCAGATCCAGCATAAATCTCAGAATCCAACCACATATGAGCTAACACCTGGCAGATACCTTCTTCGACAGGAGGACTAAGATTGGGATAACCTGTCAAAAAACCCCATTAGTAATTCGTAGATTACCATTTTATAGAACTGTCAAACTAATATTGGTCACAGGACAGACAACCACCTTTAAGCCGTAGCCAAGCATGCATCATCTCATGAGCCAGGATTGACCCAGTCAACAACCTGTGTTAAGAGAGGTTTTTGGTTGGTATAAATCGGAACTCTTACGCAAGCACCATGACTATAGATAAGTTAAAGTGGGAATAATATGATACCTAGGGAGGCCATACAAAATTAGAATTGCTGTCACTTCACACTGTCGGATTAGCCTGTAAGGCTCTATTATCATGTCAAAGATCCGGCCTCCAATCCTCGGCCTCCTTAAAATCTGGAAGTTTCAGCGAAATAAGTACAGGAATTTATAATCGAATAAGAAAATATATCTTGATAAAACCATATCATCCTGTCCTATGAAAATAATATTTTTGGGGAGGAAATTCTTACAGTGCTAACGGTCTGTTCTTCTGACAGGCAGAGTCCTCTGGTCTCAGGCAAGTGATGATTCTGCTCACAACAAAGGGAAAAAAAAATTAAAAAATTGAAAAACGCATGAAGAATTGAAGATAAATAAATAACTAATAAATAAAAGCATTCTTCTAAAGTATGATCGTTTATCAGCCTTTACATTCTTTTCTCCCTCCATGGCCTCGTTTAGTGCTTGTCTCTCAACCAAGAGTAATGGAATTTGCTGCTCCAATTTCATGTTTAAACCTTCATAAAAGTCTCGTATTTCAAGGTAAAGAGGTTGGCATTCATTAGTATCCATAATTGCGGAGTCTAGACACTCCAGACATAGCTTCCGACCATCATCATGTGACAGAAATTTCATGTCCCTCGCCTGCATAGATCAGAAGATTTTGCATCAACAACAATACCAAGTAAATAGATATTTCACTTGTGTTTCTTGGAAAGCTACAGAAGGGTGTCTTCTTGGGGGATCTTCTTATAACTGACCTCCATTCTTTCACAGCTACAACACCGAGGTGTCCCATCACGCTCATGTGAGGGGCAATATTTTTGGGTCCAGAAAGGATGTGCTCTATACTCAATGAGACCAGCTGCATTTGTTGGTATCTGTACAAGAACAAAGAAAAGAAAAGAAAGACATCTAAGGCCACCATTGCAATTAGTGTGATATACACAAAGGACCAAATATGATAAGGCATGCCTTATATTTTAAATTAGCTTAGGTAAAACAGCATATTAAGCTAAAATTGAAGATAACATGCCCAGAATCTCAGAAATGTCTAGAAGAAATTCTTCTTGGGAATACTGTATTTGGGACAATATCACCTTGTACCTCATAGGTAAGGCAAAGTAATGTGGTGTATAGTGATTGAAAATTGCAATAAACACCCTACTACACTAAATAGGCCATTATAGATCATTCTAGTGGCCCATAGAAGTCATGCTTCCATGAAATTCATTTGAAATGCACCTCAGGTCCAGTTTGGGAAACGCTGAAACTGGGGCAGCTTACTTCATACGTAAAAATGCCTAAACAGACAAGCAGGAAATACATCCGAATAGATTTGAAAATCACTGAAAAAGGCACCATTTCTGATATTTCATTTGAACCAATCCACTAATTTTTCTGCAACCCAAACATAGAGGGGCCAACTGATTTTAGGTGGGTATAAAAAACCAGCTGGCAACTATATGATTTTCCAATACAGCTTCTTAGATTCAGTCAGTTCTAGATGTTAATTTGGTGCAAGGATTAGAGTTTTTTATTCAGTTTACAGCATCATGGAGTTTCTGTTTGGTGAAGGCTTTGATGATGAAGCAAGCATACAATATCTGATGCTTGTTAGAAAAAAGGAAAAGAAAGGGGAAACAAGACTGATATCTATCCTCTACAACTGTGCATAATAACTTAATTTTATTTTTTTTTAAACTCAGAACTCCCCCAATGTATTATTAAATGGAAATAAAAATTAAAGCAGAATAAATAAAGAAAGAAATGAAAAGGAACTGAAGAACATTTATATGATCATACAGGAAAATGACGACACAAATAAAAAACAAGCTTTTGCAATATTTTCCTGACAAAGGATAGAAACTTACAAAGTTGCTGCAAACATCACATTTTGGGTGATACTGTTCCTTATAGCAGGATTTGTGATAAGGGTGATTCCCGGACACGGAAAACTAATCAAAGGAAGAAACAATGAAAAATCAGCCACTGTATATCATTTAATTGACCATAGCATTACGGAAATCAACCTAGGATTCAATCCCTCAGTTGATTCTAAATCAAAATCATAATAAAGTTTAACCATTTGGACCTCATGATCAGAAATAGGCAGACCGCAAGCATGGCAACGGAAACATTCTGGATGCCAAACAGCATCCATGCACCTCAAAAATTGACCATTAACAATCTCAGCATTGCAACCAGCACAGATCCTACAGGCAATAGTGTTGAACAACCGGGTTAGTTTTGATATGATGTCTGCAATGTGCACAGTAAAAATAATAACAAATAACTATAAAAATGCGAGATCCATTACATTTCAAACAGGCAATATTATATGTTAGGTTCCTTGTGCAATTCCATTTTGCTATAAAAGGATGTCTTTACAATGTTATTGAGGTCATAGTGAAACAACTCCAAAACATTCCATAAGTATGTCATATCGCATTACTTTGAGGGCTGAAGGCTCAATTGAACCAGATAATATCAAATCAAAGACAAGTTTCACATTCTATGGCAAGATATTTTCAAGAATTAAAAACCATGTTTTTATTATTTTACTAAATTAACATCCAAGCAAGCAAATGGTGATTAAACATACCCCCAACTTGTGAAGCACCCAGAAGACCAAATAAATAAATGCCTAACCATTAAACTTTCCATTGTTGATCTAAAACTCAGTAATGGCTTAGGCTACATTGGCCTGAAACAAGATCACCATGTCTCAAGTAGTCTCCTTGCAGCCGATATGTGCCATTCATCTTTTACCCATTTGTGTCCAAAGGACCACATTTTGGATGTGGTTATAGTAACATGAAAGAGCACAAGACATTTTTAGGAGCCAAAAACTGGGCAAAGTTATTTCAAAACTCAGATATGCGTATGCTCATAATCTCATAATCAAACTACTATACCAAATCTCACAATTCCATCAAAATTTTGAGAAGAGAAAATAATTTTAAATTTTGTACCAAAAAGACTGACTAGCAGATACCTCAAATGTTGGAAGAATTTAAAAGGAAAATGTCTCAATAATCTTTCGGACTAAAAGCTACAGCCCTACCAATGTGATTAGAGATTGATCCATGGGAAAAGAAAAGAAAAGAGTACACCCCAAAAAAAAAGGTGTTTATATGGATTATACATTTATACTAGCATTATCTAGGGAGCCTGTGGAGAAGGAGAAAATAAATAAATAAATAAAAAATCAATTCTCATTTTGAAACAATTCAAAATTGAAATAGAATATAACAAATTCTTTTTGTCTTGAAATTTCATTGAAACTTATGGATTAAAGCATGTGGCATATAAATGCAGTTAGAAGACCATATGTACCTGTTCCCAGATGAAAAGACTGGGAAAGATGGAAAGATACTTCCAAAATCATATCGAGGAGGAGATTGCACGTTCAAACTTTCTTGAAGAGCTCTGGCAAGTTGTTCATCTTCCTCCACTTGAGATATATTCTCTAATGAATAAATAGAAAAACAGTGAGACTTTAGATGAATATTAATCTCAATTAAACTATATGAAACTTTTAAATCGAACTGAAGGTACGCCCAAATAATTATCGAATATATCCCTCCAAATAGACCCAATCCATGTACAAGTATGATAGAAAGTTTATGGGAAATTTTGTTTATTAAATAGCTTTTGAAATTAAAGCAAAAGCTCTGAATCTAATTCCAACCATATCCTCAGTTCAAAGATGAGATTTCAAGGTTAAACCATCATTTGTCAAGAAAAGCTTAATCCCAGGAAGCACCTTTAGAAACATTTGTGTGTCTAAAAGCAATATGCACATTATCACAAGCCGAGCACTGATACCTATAAGCATTACTTTAAAAAATGTGGGAAAAGAATCCTTTTTAAAAAAATAAAAATAAAAAAAGAAGAAAGAATTTAATCACTGAATACTTCATTAAAAAGAATTTCCCAGGTTTCATGCAGGCAGGTAGTCTTAAATAGATCAAATACAATATATAGCCAGACAAGGTCCTCAAATGAACCAGGTTTGTCTTACCACTATAATAAGCATAAAATTTAGAACAATCACAGAACCATCACTGATATTGCATCCTATCAGTTAAGCACAAAATAAATAAAAAAGAATGAACAGAATCCTGTGCTACAAACTCAGGATCCACCGCATTCTGCTGCTCTTCAGATTGTATCTTTTTGAAAAATTATTTCGAAGTACCTCAAATATCAACTAATGTTAGATAAAAAGAAATGAGAACTTTCCTGCAGCACAATCGACATGTATGTTCAAGATCGCTGATTAAAGTCATGTAACTTACCAATCAATTTTTTCCCTTTTTGATCTTCTTCTTCAAGGGATTTTGCAATAGCAAGATCAATATCTTCATTCTCATAATCTGACAATGTATCCTACATTCAAGTTTTCCAACAAGATAAGATTCAACATAGGAAGAACTTAATAGAAAAATGCTAGAGGCAAAATAAAATTGAAACTTCAGGCATCTCCTCTGCTTTAGAAACAATAAACAGCAGTGAGCATGATTACCTGTGGAGAAGAAGGCTCATCCGATATTCTATCTTCCCCGTATGTCGAATGATACTGCCCTTGTGAGCTTTTGTGACTAGGACCTTTAAGAATCTTGGTCAGCCAACCCATAATGCGAAATATTTATCCACTTTTGGGCTGACAATCTTTTTCCTGCACCCAAGTCAATCATTTAAGAAAGAGAAACACATTATTCAAATGGGAAAACAAAATTATAGCCACTTAAAACATTTCAGACTACTGGAAGCGACACTTTAATTCTCAGAGTAAATCTAAAATCCAGTCGGTGGCTGTAGAAACAACAATCGCTCGGGAAGTTCTTTATGGAAAATAATTTTTGAATGACGAATAGATCAATAAATGAGATGAATGGCTGGAAATTATGCACTATCTGGTAAATGGAAAATTTTAGATGTATAAACAAGTTTTCTTCAAAAACTATTTCAAGGTTAGGAAAAATTTTGAGGAAACGAAGCTCAAACATTTGCCTTTGTGAATATGAAAAAAAAAATACATAACAATCCAAAAATCTAAGATCAATTCTGCCAATCACAAAACGATTGCCCATAACAAGCAGTAAAATAGGAAAAATGGATCAAACCCATGTATTAATTTCTCTCAGTATACCATAATTGGGGAAACATGTTTCGAATTTTGAGGTAGCAGCCCACTGAACATGCTGGGGATTGAAAGATAAGAAAGAAAAGAGAAAGCAAAAGAATGAAAAGAGAGTTCAAAAAAAAAAAAAAAATGACATCCATTCAAGCTAAATCCATCACAACTTAAGAGAAACTAGACTAAAACAATACAATTGATTCAGAAGATCTCAAGGGGAAACTAACCCTTTTGGACTCAAAACCGTTGTATACAGAAATCAATTTCCAACAAAAGGTGTCTCTCTCCAATACAAACACATGGAATTACCCCTCATCAGCAAGAAATCAGAGCATGGAAAAGATAAAGCATTCTAGATCACCGGGCCCCACATACAGAATTGCCCAAGGTATTTCAATTTCCCAAAATTCTAATAGTATGTGATAGTGAGTGGCCTGAAATTTCTTGGAAAATATATCAAATACTGTATAATCCATCACACGTCCTCACATATTCATATATTAACACCCTTCACCACCCCCATCACCCAAAAGAATAATAATAATTAAAATAAAGTAAAATAGAGGATTCTTCCAGCAGTGTGTGCTTGTGAAATTCATGACATGGTATGCAAAAGTTGTCAGTAAACTGGAAAGAGAAAGAATCATGGGTCAGAAACTCACCCAAAACAGGCTAAGAATCTGCAGAAGTACTGAAATCCGATGAATCCCAGATCAGATAAAGTACCCAATTGGCTTCCAGGCATAGTCACCAAGCAAGAGTTAAGAGGTCAGAATGGAAACTCCGCCCCATACCCCTAACTGCCATCAACCCATAAAACAATAAAGAGATACCAGTTTTGAGAAAGCTAAACGAACATTCAAGTGAATAAAAAGCTGAAAAGGGAAACCAAAGAAGATGAAAAAAGTGAAGTGGGAAAGAGTAAATGAATCCTACGCAAATCTAGGCCAAAAGGGAAAGGGCAAAAATGGCAGAGTGGAAGCTGTTCTGTTCCTGCGATCATATAACCATTACCCACCTTAAAGGAACCAGGAAGGATTCGTGATGGGGGGCTTATAATGCAGTTTGGGTACTGAAAATTCACACTCTCTCTATATAATCCATGTGGGTCCTCTTCCAATTGTCCACCACCGTCCTCTATACGTCAAAATCCCAACAGCCTTCATGTCCTACCAAATAAAAAGAAAAAAATTAAAAAAAAGAAGCAGGTGTCATCATTTACGCCATATACTACTCCCACTATGTTTCTCTAATCAGTTGTGTAGTGTGCATCATGTACTTTACTACTTTCCTTGAGACTAATACGGAGTATTAAAATCAACAAAGTGGCCATTGGCCAATGGGAAAACGGAAAACTTGGGAAATTTCATCCTTTGGAATTATTTCTAGAAAGGACAACGGGGAGAATAAGATTGTAAATACATCCAATTTTGAGCTGTGTCAGCGACTAATACTTACCCACCAACGAAGCTGTGCCACGTATTAGAATGAACTGCCTCTCTCACTTACTTGCTTTTAAACCACAAAAATCCTTTTTCCTTTTTCAATGTTTTGTAGGGACCAAGGACCATAAAAATTGTTAATTTACGTCGGACTATTGATGGGTAGTATAATTCTATACGTAAATGATGGGTCCTTGGTGATAATCTAGACCTTTCAATGTGGTTGAGATCTTCTTATACTGATGGGGTAATTCTATGGAGGAATTTTAGATTGGAATATAATTACGGTGAAGTGTAAATAAACTTACTAATAAATAACTACTAAATATAATTATTTTTCTGTAGGCTGACAAATCTAAAATTAACCCTAGTAATATTATTCTTGAAGGAGTTTAATAAATTAATTTTTTTTATCATTATTGGGAAAAATAGCTATTTTCGCTTGATGATAACTTCTATCTTCTATATATTATAGAGTAAATGACGTGATTTCAATTCTATCAGATGAACCAAAAAAATAAAAAAAAAATAATAAAACAATTATCAAAATTTAATATCAAGAGGGAGACCAATAGTTTATAAGACTTGAGTTTCAAGAAACCAAAGATCATAAGGTCAACTTCTTATTTACTTTTGAGACATTATTGACGAGATTTATCTTAATCATTAATTGATCTAGAATATAAGGATAATGACTTTACCCATGATGAAATTACTTGAACAGCTTCGAACTCATCTTTTATATATAGAAAAAGATTCCGGGCACCTGGTTCAATTTTATACGACCGTAAAGTGAAATTTTTTATTTTTTCCTTTTAAAGTGTTGAAGAATAATTATCATCCACTTTCGGAGAGCCTCGGTGGAATATGGGCAATCACATATTTGCCCTCCGTCGCTGCTTTCCTAAGTCAATTCAATATAAGCAAGGTAGAATCCTCTCTTCTGCTTTCGGTTGCTAGCAGCCAACTTTGCGAATCTGACTGAACCACAACCTCATCTTGCAAGTACACCCTACTTTACTTTTTAAAAATGCTACCGATTATAATTTTTTACCTATTTTCCTATGTATTAAAAAAAATGCGTTACAAATTTTGAGGGTGAATCGAGCAATCTTAAATCTCTTGCCAAGCAAAAAGTCTTGAGATTAACTCTTACCCCTCTTTCTCGATGTCACTTTCATTGATTGTCTTCTAATTATTCCATGCATATGGGTCAAGGGGCAGAATCAAGAACTGTGAGTTGGGGTGGCCAACTTAAAGGGGGAAAAAAATTCTCTACTATATAAATATTGTGAAAAAAAAAAAAACATCCTTTCATTACATGAAGTCATAATTTTTGAAAAATCATAGAGAACATTAACAGTTAGGGAAAAAAAATACAAATGCAATACATTTGAAAAGTTAGGGAAGTAGGTATCTTAGTATTAATGAAATTGTTTAAATGAAAACATAAAATAGAAATCCAATTTGAATGATCTAGGAAAAAAAATGAGAATTTGGACTAAAAGGTGAGGGGAAAAAAAATCCAAAGATATGATTCAACCTTTAAGATCGAGATTAAGAAATACATGAAATTTGGGTGTGTTTTTTTGTTTAAAAGTATTTACACAACAAAACCAGAAAAAAAAAAAAAAAAATATATATATATATATATATATATATATATATATATACACACCAAATAATCTTCACAAAATATTGATAAAAAATGGTAAAAAAATCTCAAAAGATCTAAACTAGAGCTAAGTGCTCATTCAGACAAACCATCCTAGTAAAAAACATACCCAAAAAGCAATGTTAGGATTTCTTTATTTTATTTTATGGGCAGAGCAGTGTCTGAATAGAAAAAGTTAGTTGATGATTTGACGAAAATACCGAACATGAAAAGTTATCTCTTACATAAGTTGAGGGATTTTTTAGTAAAATCATAATATTAGTTTGATTCAATGAGGTGGGTGAGCACTTGTACAAGTTTGTTGAAAAATTGAATCCTATTTGACCAAATGTCAATTTTTTTTTCAAATCTTGCAGGGGCCATGGCCTCCCTTAGTCTCCACATAGTTTAACCCCTATGTGGGCCGGAGGATTACATAAACCCAAGGGATTATGCAAAGCATTTAGAACCCTTGATATAAAAACTAAAAATGACGCTGCAACAATAACCTTTTTTTTCTCCTTTAACCTTTTTTTTTTTTTTTTTTTTTTTTTTGTTGTTGTTGTAGTGATACTATCTTTGTGAATTTCAATTCTTGTTCTAATGAAAATTGCTTAAAAAGTACAAAGGTTATTGGGGATAGAAAGTTTTACTACTCTTGAGACGAAAGTTAATTACATTAAGAAATGGTTTGAAGTTGGTCAAGGAAATAAATTTTAATAATATAATTTTGTCAAGAGGGATACTACTCTAGATGACAAAAATTTACTCAATTTCAATAAATGTCCTTGGACCGTTCCCATTATTATTATTCTTATTTATAATATAGTTAACAATTGTAGTAACTAGTAAGATAATTGATAATAATTATATAGAAATCACTAAATCGGGTTTGATTATGTTTATATAGACTAATCAAGCTGCGGGTTTTACTTTTCATTAAAATTTTATTTATTTATTTTGCCTAATAGAGATATCCAAACTTTTAATTCAACTAAGACTACTTTGCATCATCTAAGACACGGCACAAATTTAATTGGTAATTGAGCCTAGCATAGATGGTTTAACAATATGTGAAAGGGATTCGGATTTGGTGCAGTTTGCTACTTTTATTGCAAGGTGCAGTAAACATAGAATCGATGACACGTGGGCAAGAAGAAGAAAAGGAGGGCTATTAGGTGTTAGGTGTCAAATGCATATCTCGAATTTCAGTAATTCATTTTTTCTCTTTGCCACGTGTCATCAATCTTACGTTTACTGCACCAAATCCAAATCCCTATGAAAGTATGAATCACATGGTGAATTTATATATATTTTTTAGAAAGAATCATACGGTGGATTAGTCAAATTTGGAGTGATGCTGATTAATTTATTTATCATTGAAATAATTTAGTATTATTAAAGAAAGAAAAAAAAGCACACTCAAGTCTCAGCCGACGTTAACTTTTGTTGCTTTCAGAAAATAATGCCATGACCCCATCCTATGCTTCATGCTCTCTCCATTCGATCACAATCAAAGTGGTTTTTTTTTCAAAATCCTACTATCGTGGGTGACGATTCGGACGTCTTTGAGCTCAGCCCACTAACCACCGAATTGAAACATGAAGCAAGCTAGCACTCATCCTACGGTTGGTGACGTTTTGATTCAATCCAAACGTGATGCGACCAATGGCTGAACCTGGCTCCTGTTGGGTCTGACGTTTTTTGTTTTGTTCTTATTCAGAAAAACCAAACGATTTTCTCCAGATATATTTTTTTTCTTAATTAATAATGTTTTGAGAATCTTCTTGAAGCATGCCCAGATTTTTTTCTACACATTCTCCATTTTTTTTTTTTTTTTTTTTTTTTTTTTTGGAGGGGAGTAAAACCCCTCACCTACCCTAGCCCCACCCCACCCAGTGCTATCTGAACTACAGCTCGTTGGTTTGTCTACACATTCTCTATGGACCACACCAAGTGTCTTGGTGTTTTTGGCTTGATATTGCAGCTCCTACACCCCACTCGAGAATTATGTATATAGATGAAAAATGATTAAAGTGCATAAATTGGAATTCCTGAATTTGAGTTTATACTTTCTTATAGGATGCATAGACTTAATAGTTTGATGCATCAACTTTTAGTTGGACTGTATGGCAAGAGACTAGTCTAGAAGCCTCATATACCCCTTTGTTTGGAAAAAAAATTTTAAAAAAAAAAAATTCACAAATTCATGGTTGGATTAATTTCGATGGCCATATTATTCTTGAATGAAGAGAAATGTTGTGTCCAAAAGAAGAAAAACGTTAAAATGGGCCCCATAAGAATATGTTGTGATAAGAGCATCAAGCACTTACCGAATGGACCTAATGCTTTGCCTCTTGGACCCTTTCAATGATCAATACTAGTGAATCTCTGAGACCATAAATCAAGAAACAATGGTGTAGCCTCGTGCAATATTTCTACTCGCCGTTAAACAGTAATGCTGATCCAAAACAGAGACGACGATGTAGCTGTTTCGCCTACCAATTTTCCGCCGACGATGTGGACCGTTTTGCCAAACAACTTGTCTTTTCGTTTGTGCGTACTGCGTAGTGATGGGGTCTTCCTCCCTAGTTGTTAGAACTGGCGATGAGAACAAGTCATGCTCACGTGAGCTTGAGCATTAGTTCCAAACAAATTAAGATTAGGAAGAAGTGAACAACTTTTGAAATTACTGGATACTTAATTTTACCTCTATTTGGTTCGTGGATTTTACTATGAAAAAAAAAAAAAAAAAGGAAAAAAAAATACGGAGAAAAGAAAATGAAAGAAAAAAGTGAACTCATATCAAGTCCAAACTATTTTAATTATTATTCTTCTTCCAATTTTTCATTGCAACCAAATAAGAAAAATTAAAATTCTTCATATTTTATTTATTTTTTCTTTGATAAAATCCGGGAACGGATAGAGCCTTAAAAAATGGGGCAACAGCCTTGAAAATAATGGCATGCTTAAAGTTAGTTTTATGAAAATGGCATGGCAGCTTCTGCACAAACATTTTTATTGGATCAACTTTTCATATCTAACTTATTACCCACCCCCCAAAAAAAAAAAAAAAAAGAAAATCATATCTCACCACCGGTCTAATAGCTAGGTTGGGTGGTTCTCTAGTTCTTCCTCCTACAGGAGAATTGAAGGTTAAGGATTCAAAGTTTAACCCTAATTTAGAGGGGGGTGGGTTTTGTCGGGTTCGTCTCTTTTCTTGCCTTTTTTGTGTGTGTATAATATTCTCCAACATATAGACGGAGCATCACCTTATCAAAAATGATGGGTAATGTTATTTTATATACAAATACTGCAACCTTGTATTGATCAATTAAGGCCCTTGAAATACATAGAGCCACATTAGAGTATATCTACCCTCGTATTTCTAAGTTCACATAGATCTATGCAAAAAGTTATGTACCTTTACTATTATTTGAATAAACAATATAATTACATATTTGAGCAAAAACAAAATTAAGTTTATTTTTTATTTGAAGAGACTTCTAGATTTAAAAGACTTTTAGATTTAAACTTTTTTTTTCTCGTTATTACTTATAAGATATAAGACATCCTCAATTTATTGAGGGGTTTGATTTGTTATATGGACACACCATGCTACAAATAAATGAGGGTGTCCCATCAACTTTGATGGGATAGCTCTTATCACAATTTTTTTCTGACAAAGGGAACAATCAATCTCAAATCTAGATAATCTAATAGACGGATAAGATGTTTTTGAGACTTATTCTTTTATAAAGGAAGATCTAAGGTTCGATTTCTCTCAAGTCATCAATTGGTTTTATCTTGAATTATCTTGAATGTTAAGGGGTTATTTAGCAAACCTAAAAACTTAGCCAGCTAAAGATAAGTTTGGTCAATTTTAATTTCACACTGTTTGGTAAGTTTGTTTTTTTTACTACATAGTTTGGTTTTATTTTAAAAATAAGACATAAATACAGGCACTGTTTGGTTGCATTTATTTTAAGATCTTTTTGGCTTTTGAAAGCAAAAGGTTGTAAAAGCAAAAAAGAACTGTTTGGTTAAAGGAAATAAAGAGCAAAAAGCAAAAAGCAAAATATTTGATTTTAAGCAAAAGCAATGAAGATTTGCTTTTAAAAGTCATTTTTATATTTTGGATGAGTTTGACCTTTACTCAAAAAAATTTGCAATAGAGAGAGGTGGTGTTTGTCATAGGCTTTTGTTTGGGCAACAATAATTTAGTAAAGTTTTCCATTACATCCAAAAGATCACAGGCGAAATCAATTTTACCAAACGTACTTTTGCTTTTAGGGTAAAATACATCTACACCCTTTGTGTTTACTGACTATTACACTGACACCCCCTATCCTTTCTGAAAATACACTACCCTCCTTTACTTTAGAAAATAATCTACATTTTCCCCCATCCGTCAATCAGCGGTTGGGAGACGTTAATAGCTGTGGCTGACGTCATGTAAAAGTAGGCTTAAAATATCCATTTTACCCTTATTGAAGCCAAAACGCAGCGTTTGGCGTGGAGAAAAGCTGCAGCTACTTCACCCAAATCTGGGTTTCGCCCAAAACCCCAAAATTGGGTTTTCGGCGAGTTTGGGTTTTTTTAGGGATGAAAAGAAGCAAATCAAGAGGGGAAAAAAACAGAGAAAGGGAGGATGAGGAAGAAGATGCAGCAATAGGAGGGAAAAAAAAAAAAAAATCATGCGTGTCGCCGGAGTTGGTTTTGGGTGAGGCAGATTCAGTGAAGTGATCGTTCTTGATCAAACTGTTGACGAAGAGCGTGAGATTCAAATCTGCTTGAGATTCACCTCTATCGTCGCCATATCTAATTGGGGTCCTCCTTTGACGGATTTGATGGTTATCATCATCAAATATAGAGGTGGGTTTACCTCACATGGCAAATTGATGCTGTCGCCGGTGAGGGTGAGGAGAGAAGGAGGAGAACGGAGGGGAGAAGGAAGGATGACGAAACGGAGGAGCTGCGACTGGCGGGCTTCCGGCATCATCCACGCCAAACGCTGCATTCTCCATGCTTTTTTTTTTTTTTTTTTTTTTTTTTTTTTTTGCCTTGTTCAATTTGCTCCAGTGGAGATGACGAAGATCTCCGGTGGCTGTGCATCTCCGGTGGAGACGACGGCGAAACCTTCTCCGGCCCCTCCTCTCGCCGCTGCTGCTTCTTCTCTTGTTCTTCTTCTTGCTTTTTCCTTCTTCTGGCAGGTGGGGGAGGCACGAGGGAGGAGCTGCGGTGGCGGGCTTCTGGCATCTTCCACGCCAAACGCTGCGTTCTCTGTGCTTTTTTTTTTTTTTTTTTTTGTTCAATTTGCTCTGGTGGAGATGACAGAGATCTCCGATGGCTGTGCATCTCCAGTGGAGATGACGGCGAAACCTTCTCCGACCCCTCCTCTCGCCGCTGCTGCTTCTTCTCTTCTTCTTCTTCTTCTTACTTTTTCCCTCTTCTCACCGTTGCTGCTTCTTCTCTTCCTCTTTTTGTATGTTTGTTTTTTTTATTTATTATTATTAATAAAAAAGGGCATCTTTGTCATTTCATATTTCCGTTTACTCCGTTAACTTTACCATTCTGACAAGGGAGGTCAGTGTAATTTCAGAAAGCATAGGGGGGTCAGTGTAATAGTCAGTAAATATAAGGAGTGTTGATGTATTTTACCCTTGCTTTTATTGCTTTTACTTAAAAGCAAAATGCAAGAAAGTAAAAAATAACTTTTTCTACTTAAAAAAAAATTCTTTTAAAAAGTGCAATAAAAAAGTGCCACAGTTTTTTTCAAACCAACTGTCAGTTGGTTTGCTTAAAAACCAGATAACAATTATGGACTAAACTTAGTCTGATCCAGTTTTTAAAATTCCCAAACAGACCCTAAAAATCTAAATGTGACCGTGTAAACAATGTTCTTATCTGTGTCTAAGAGAATTAGTTAAATTAAAATTTAGATACCTAGTGGTAAAAAATAAAAAATAAAAAAAACAAAAAATCAAATCAACTCTAGATGCCAGAGACACTTGAAACTAATAAAACGAGGTCAGTTCTTTGCCCCATTGCCATCGATCCCCAATATTTACATGGGCCTAGCCTCCTATAACAAAGGTGAGGTCCTTTTCATGTAGGGGATTTCTATTGGCAGCCGAGAACTTGATTTTCATCCCCCACTTATTTTACACTTTTAGGTTTTTTGAAAAATATAAAAGGTTTCCATGAAAACCGAACACATTATCTATTAAAAAACATCATTTTGAACAACTTTGTAGAAATTTTTTTTTCCAAATGCTATTGTTTAAATGGAATTTTTGGCCATTTACAGTCTTTATCATATAAATGGATACAAAGTCAATTTAAACGATAGATTTTGGAAAAACTTTTCTTCTACAAAATTGTTTAAAATGATGTATTTTGGTAGATTATGTGATCAGTTTTAATGAAAATCTTTTATATTTTTTATAAAACTTTAAAATATAAAGTAAATGGGAGATAAAAAGCAAGTCTTGGAGTGCCAATAGAGGCCCCCTTCCATGTACCATGGCTTAGGGCCTCAGTGCGGCATGACAATATTCAGATCCAATGTCCAATAAAGCCACGGAAGCCATAAATTCTGACGGGACAGATTAGTCTGGCACTTGGGCTTTGATCTACTAATTACTGCACATAACCAAGTTAGAAATTCGGGTACACCCAATCCTAATGGTAAATAGTTACATTTTGTGACAAGTGGTCACAATTGTGATAACCTAGGTCACCAAGGGTATCATATCCTAATGATAAATGATCACATTTTGTAACAAATGGTCACCTTTGTGGTAACCCTAGGAAATGCGGTAACCCAAGTCACACTTGGTGACCTGAGGTTACCACAAATATGACCACTTACCACTTATGGTAAAGTACCCTTTTTGTGTGTATGTGTGATTACCATATAATTCCCCTAAAAATTCCAGTAAAGTGGCAGTTTCTCCTGTCTTGTGAATGTCAAAGCAAAGGGGCCAAAAATTAGATTCGAAATTCATATGGAGTTCATGGGCCCGGAGCAGGGGCACCAGGATCCGGGCCCATGTTAGTTTCAAGTAGAACGTCAATCCATTTTCTCAACAAAATGGAATAAAAGAAAAATTAAGAAAAAACTTTGGCAGCAGCAATACCCTTTCGTCAAATCTCAATTCAAGGTAGGCCGCGTGGTGCTTGGTTCAACACGAGCACAGGAGCTTTTGAGGAAGGAAGGGATGGATGGGTTAATGGGAAATAACTTGGGCCAGCAATCGTCATTGATCTCACTTATTTCCTTGCAGCAATCCGGGCCGAGAAAGCCCGGTTGGCCATTGATAATCCCAAGTTGGCCATTGTTGATCAGCCAATAAATCTCCTCCAAACAACCTTGTATATTCAATGTAGATGACCAACACTGCGAAACATCGTTTTGGGACCGTTTTGATAATAGATTTGAAGCTGTTACCACCAATTGAGGTTCGGGTTCCAACTGGGCGAGACCTGTTGAGACCAACATTGCCATGCACGCGACGACCATGAACATCGTTGGAAGGGTGACTTGTGATTTTGTCGCCATGGTCATCAATGGAAATGTTTATTTGGTATTAGAGCTAGTTCAAGAGAGGTTTTGAAAGAGGTTTGTGGATTGAGTGAGGAAGAGGGTGGTGATTTATAGCACTTTAGGGATGAAAAAAATGTGTCAAAAAGTTGAACTTTAAAATTGAAACGTTTGATGTCGATTGATGCAGCATTATTTACTTACTCCAGAATCCGTTTTATTGGTGCCAAAGGCATTACTGCCACATTCAATTACTAAAATTGACTATTCCTCCTCTTCAGTTTCTTTTCACTCCTTTCAATGGGTTTTTTTTTTCTTTTGTTTGTTTGTTTGGTGGGGAAGGGGGGTAATTACTCTTGAAATTATGTAAATACCAACCATATATAAATTAAGGTGTTTGAGTTAATGGAAACTGTGGCAAGTCACCATAACATTTACTCGAATAACACATAGCCAAGCCACTAATATAGAGAGATTTGAATTGCCTAAAGTCCACAACTCCACAGCATTAAAAAAAACAAGAGTCACTAAAAGGATTTTCAATCAATTTCGTACCAACCCCAAAAAGACAAGAAAGTTTGCAACTTAGATTATGATATATTTTCTCTCTAAAAAAAAAAAAACATATATACTATTTCATAAATGTTTTGAACCTGCAGGGTAACATAGATAAGCAAAAGACCGCGACTCGGGAATAATAATTAGTCTTGGGTTTTAGTCTCTGCTCCTTCACTATTGGATGCACATACTTACAGGTGATTTGTACATCATGGGAATTAGTCTAGTTTTAATGGCTTGAGATATGTACCCTCGTTTGGCAAAAAAATAAATAAATAAAATAAAATGTCTTCAAGCATCTCCAATAGAGATGTCAAATTTTTTTATGTTAAATACAAAACGAAGGCATATGTGGCGGTTGGAAGGTTTACTTAAAATTAGCTATTTCACTCGATATGTCAAATGCAAAATGAAGGAATCAAACCTTAAAATAGTTGGATTTGATTTAAAATAATCAAAAAAATAAAAAAGGCATATGACTTTGAAGGATGTCAAATTTGACATCCAGAGATGGGCATCCATTCAAACTCAGCAAAGATAGTTCAGTTGGAGATAAATTTAAAGCTTGGAAATGCCAAGCATCTCCTTTGAAAAACAAATTCCACATCAACGCAATAAATAGCTATAAGAGGCATTACCAAGTTTCAAATTTATTTCCAACAGAAGAACTTGGCATCTCCTTTAGAGATGCTTTACCCTCAATGTCTATTTTCATACATGTCAGTTGGATTTAAAAATAAAAAATAAAAATAAAAAAGTTAAAACCAATACCAATTCCTCGTAAAAACCAAAAAACCTTCCAAATTTCCTTACTACAGCCCAAACATTATTTGAATGAACGGAGTTATCCAATGGGTCAAATAATTGACCTAAGAATTTATACATATATAAAAAAAAAGCATCAGAAGGTGAGCAAAAAATCCTCGAAACTCTTCATTTTTCGATCTCATTGCCTCACCAAGGCACTGTCTAAACATTTTGTATCCAATTCTTTCCTACAACCAAATAGAAAACATTAAATGCATTTTTTGATAGAACTCTGAGCATCGTGAGCTTGTAGGATATAAAAGCATGTTTAGTGGCATCAATTAGCTTAAGAATAGTACTATACAAGCCGAAAATTTGATCATAGGACACTGAAGATATGGTAATTTTCCTTCCTTCACTCTCAAATGTGGCCTTCTTTTCTTTTTTCTTTTTTTTTTTGGTATAACACTATTATGGCTTTTATTATGTTTATTAAAATAATTATGATGGATTTTATATGCACATTTTTTAGTCAGTAATGCAATTTCCTATTAGAAGCATTAAGAAAAGTGGTATGATCAACTAATTTTAATCGACTAACCTCTGGAGTCCACACAATGCATGTGCGAAAAATAAAAAAAGAAAGAAAGAAGGAAGCAAACATAAAAATTAAAATAAAAGAAACTAGCATTTCTTGTAATCCGGTCTTCATATGGGTTAATTCTATGGTACCCATAAGGTACTATACTCATTTACCATTTGAAGTGGTCTAAAATTGTCCACTTACCGTTTAAAGTGATCCGCTTATCATTTAGTGACTATTTACCATTTGAATGATCAACTTATCATTTCAAGTGATTTTACTTATCATTTCAAGTGATGTTAGAGGTATGGTAACCAATTTTTTAGTAAGGTACGATAGAATTGGCCCTTATTATGAGGACTAAAGAACGGGGAGAAAACAAAATTTTATTAATAAAACCAAGGATACCCAAACCATGCACTCCCACTGCAACACTCATCATTAGCCAATCCATTTTCTCGAAAAAGTGAAATAAAAATAAAAAATTTGGCAGCAGCAGCAGCAGCAGCGACCGTTCATCAAATCTCTCAATTCAAAGTAGCCCGCGAAAATGGCTTGGCCGTGGTGGTTGGTACAATACGCTCACAGGCGCTCTGGAGGAAGGAAGGGATGGATGGGTTAAAGGGAAACAACTTGGGCCAGCAATTGTGACTGATTTCACTTACTGTCTTGCAGCAAGCCGGGCTTACTTGGCCACTGATGACGCGAAGTTCGGCCTTTGAAACGCCAAAAAATCCGTGACACACAACGATGTATTTTTATGAGAGATGACAAGCACGGCGTAAAACCTTTCAGGGACCATAATGAGATTACATTTGAAGCTGCTATCAATTGAGGTTCTGGGGCCAACTGGGCGAGCCCTGTCGAGACCAACATTGCCATGCACGCGATGACCATCAACATCATCGGGAGGGTGTTTCGTGATTGTGCTGCCATGGTCACCACTAGAAATGTTTTTGGTATTAGTGCTACTTTAGAGAGGTTTTGAAGGAGGTAGGCTTGTGGATTGAGAG
The DNA here is from genome assembly GCA_039720395.1 of Liquidambar formosana. Taxonomy (NCBI): domain Eukaryota; kingdom Viridiplantae; phylum Streptophyta; class Magnoliopsida; order Saxifragales; family Altingiaceae; genus Liquidambar; species Liquidambar formosana. The sequence continues at coordinate 38,751,428 of CM077824.1, read as the reverse complement.
AGGAAGATGGAGGAGATTTATAATACTTTGGAGATAGAAAAATGTGAACAAAAAATTACTATCAGAATCGAAACCATTGATGTCAATTGATGCAACATTATTTATTTTGAAATCCGTTTTATTGGTGCTGAAAGCATTACTGCCACATTCAATTAGTACAATTGCCTTTAATTTTTCTTCTTTCAGTTTTATTTTTATTTTTTTTCCTCTCTTTCTTTAATAAAGTTTTGATCTGTTTTTAACAATCCCAAAAAGATAAGAATTTCGCTACTTATATCTTGATGTATTTTTACTCTTGAAAAAACAAATCTACCTTTTAAGGCTGATTAGTTAGCATTAGTTCGGCAACCTCTGTTTTCATGACATATATATCATGGGATGCTGTTCAAGGACGTCCAATAACATTACTTAGAGCATCTCCAACCATGTGAGCTAAATTAGGTGTGTTATTGCTATTTTAGCACATGCTACAGTGCCAAATGCTATAATTTAGCACAAATTGCTCCAATGGTGCAAATGATGTCTAGTGTGCTATTTTTTGCCACAACCTCAATTCCCTCCATTTTTTATAAACTACCAACTACCATCTTTCAACCTCCATTGTTTTAACTCAGAAAAATTTAAAAAGAAAAGCCAAAACAAAATTAAAAAAAATAATAATAATAACCTATCCAACTAGAGGCCTTCCAAGTTTCAACCACTCTTAATTATTTGCATATGTTAACCATATATTTTACAAAATATATATATAATTATATATTTTACAATAAACTAAGTTCTAGACTCTTCTAAGTTCTAATCACTTTCACTTTCAGCAGAATCAGTTAGTTAGCCCTCAGGCCTCAGCCCCTCACCCTTATGCCGCCGGCCGCCCTCGCCCCTCACCCTCACAGTCACACCCTCAGCCCCAAATTCCAAATCCATACATCCCAATTCCAGATCTGACTAGATCTACACCAATGTTCAGGATTTTGGTGGGAAATAGGAAGATGAGCTCGTTGGCAGTGGGGGCAGAAGTCCCCGATCTAGTGTGTCAGCTCGACAACGTGCAAGGAATGGTTGATGCCCTCACTGCCGTCCGATGGAAACGCCATCAGGTATGTCCCTCACCCTTCCCTTCGTTTCTCCTTCATTGCCCCCTTCTCGACTTCTAGGGTTTTTCACATTAACTAAAATAAAATCGAGGCTCCCTCTGTTTGGTTGTCAAGAAAGAACAAGAAAAAAAGGAGAGAAAATGTGGACGCAATTGTTGACTTATCGAAACACAACGTCGTCTTGATCGTCGAGGACACCGGTTGTCTTCATGTAGTTACTGAGAAAATTTTGAAAGAGAAATGGAGGAAGAGAAAATTTGTATTTTTCAGAAGTGTTTGGTTGTTAAGAAATGGTGGGAAAGCTGATTGTTGATGTTTGGTTGTTGAGAAATGGTGGGAAAACTGATGTGGCAAATATAGCAATAGCTCATCCTTGTGCAATATTTGGCACAAGGGTGAGCTATTGCTATATTTAGCACATGCATTTAGCTCACCATTGGAGCATCCCAAATGCTATAATATAGCAATAGCACACCATATAGCTCACGGTTGGAGATGCTCTTACCGATAAAAAAAATCTCCAAACTCTTTACTTATCCCATGGCTTAACCAAAATTAGCACTATCTGAACATTTTGTATCTCATTTCTTTTTGACAGCTAAATAGAAAATATTAAAATGCATTTTTTGATGTATTGTTGATTTTTGATGCTAAGCTGTAATATGTGCTTACAAATTAAAGAAGGTTTAGTTTTGATAATTAAAATGCCAGAAATTCTCTGTATTTACCAACAGAAAAAAAAAAAAAATATATATATATATATATATATATATATATATATATATATATATATATATATATATATATATATATATCAATCAGAGGACAGTCGGAGACTGAGGGAGGTCAGTGGCATTTTAAAATATTTTAATTTAATTTAATTTTTGTCATATAGAGGATGAAAATTCATCTTGAGACAATAATTTAAGTTTTATATTTTGGCCTTCTAGCACATTGTTCCTTGCACCTCTCGTAGTTGGGTTTTATATAGCGAGTAGGGACAGTCGGAGACTGAGGGAGGTCAGTGGCATTTTAAATATTTTAATTTAATTTAATTTTTGTCATATAGAGGATGAAAATTCATCTTGAGACAATAATTTAAGTTTTATATTTTGGCCTTCTAGCACATTGTTCCTTGCACCTCTCGTAGTTGGGTTTTATATAGCGAGTAGGGACAAAGCCAAGGTTTACTAATTAAATAAAGGGGGATACTCTATACAAACGTAAGGCCGTAAGGGGAAGACCAAAACTGGAGAAGGACAAAAACATTGAAAAAGCACGAGAGGCAGGCAAAGATTCTCCGCAAGAAAAAATTTGGACTTTATGAGCATTTCGTCGGAATGTCTGTCCCTACCCAATACAGTTATTTGATTGGTTCAGTCACGTTGCTTTCTCGAGTTTCGATCTGGTCACAATTCAAACAAAACATATATATTATTGGTTTTTCTTTGTTTTTTTGTTTTTTTTCAATCATCTACTCCGTATAACTTGGGCAAGTTGTGACCTGACTCAGCTCGAGTTCCCAGGAAGAAGGCCCCTACAAGTAGGGCTGCTCATTTTCATGCATTCTAATTTCATCCTATGTTTGGTTGCTGAAGGGTACTTAAAATTAACTTTTTATTTTTTTATTTTTAAAGTTTTTCAAAAACTACTAGGACCAAATAATCGTGGATATAATCTTTTCACTCCATGGTTAAATCTGTTTGCATAACATTGGCGTATAGATTATTCTTTAGTATTTTTAAATTATATAATTTTAATTCTGTCAATGAATTTTTGAAATTGAAATTACTATGAAAACTCACCACTCTTTTCAAATAGGACAAGCCTATGATCTCATAATACATCAAAGAGAAAGTACAAAACCCATACCTTTACATGATCAATGCAGGCCTAAGTCTACAAATGAGTCGAGTTGAACTCATTAGTAAATTATTTAAGCTTAATTCGATAAAAAAACGAGTTTAAAAACAAAATTTAAGTTTGACCAGTTTATCTAACAAACAAATTAGAACACTATATTCTATGAAGCCAATTTCAAAACCCCGAGTAACTTGACTAGCTTTATACGCCTATTTAAGGGTTCGCCTTTTAGTAGTTTTTTTTTTTAATTATCTTTTTTGGGGTTGGGTCCTTTTGATTAAAACCATACAAATGACTTTTGTCTTATATCTGTCATCTCACATTTTTTGTATTTATAATATAGATTTTATCAAAATTCGATTGGTGTCACGAATACATAGACACGTTGTACCTATGTGTATAGGTGGGGTCCTGTACTTGTAATGGGCATGTGTCTTTGTCCGGGGTCCATCCCAATACGAGTCCATTGCGTAAGGATTTGCTACTTTCCTATTCTTAAACGATACCGGAGAAAAAGAAAAGTTTCCTTTTAAGCGAGGGGCGCCCTAGTCAATTCAGGGGAGGGCTATAACGCTAGTGTATATAAATTGAAGAAAGAACAGGAAACTCAAAACCAAAGCAGTACTAGAACTCTTGAATTGGGAAGATTGGAGAGACTTGGAGAGTATTGAAGGAGGAAGAAGAAGAAGAAGAAGATGATGAAATCAAGTTGTATTGCAGGCTGTGTGGATGCACAAAACCCAGTAAAAGTAAGCTTGATGAAACTCCATCGATGGGCTGAAGCAGACGCAGAGTTCTTGAGGCTGGTAAGCATAAGCAAAGACAAAGAGAGTTCGTCTCCAAACCCTGCGGCAACACCAACTCGTTATGAGAGTAGTATTGCTAGCAGACAGAGATACCTCAGAAGCTACACCTTTAGCAAGCAGGAAGAAAAGAGTGTTGCTCAGAGAACAATTAAGTGGTTTAAGGAGAAGCCTAAGACGACGAGATCTGCATCGAAAAACAGGACTTCTGCCAGGGGTTCTTGCACCTTTCTTGATGCTGTTTTCAACTTCTTGTTCACTTGTGTGGCTAAAGTTGATGTTCATCCACGATAATACAGCCGGTTCACCAGGAAAAATCTTGCGGCGGCTGCATTGCTTTGATTCTTTCTTAACCTCTGCCATATGACTTGTGCGCCAATTTTACTTATTTTATGAAATTAATCAGTTGTAGGTGCTACTACTTTCTTCTACTTCTTTTTTTTATTTATTTTTATTCTGAAGAACTCGTTCAATAGTTCTGATTTTACAATACTTGTAATCGTTTCAAGAACTATCAATTTGTGGGTAACAATTATTAGCCTCTTTTATATATAATTTTATATATTTGCTTCTTAGGATCAAACATCACATATATGTAGAATCTTGCACCCTATTCCATAGGAAGGGCACCCCACCCCTTCTAAACCTAAGATGATGGGTTAGAATCTTGATTTCGAAAGCTCTAATTACAGAGAGGAAGAGATATCTTCAGGTTGCAAAGCCATCATAGGGCTTAACAGTATGTTAAACCAAAAAAATAAAATAAAATATTCAATTTTTAAGTCAAATCCAAAAGTTGAATAAATATTTCACCAGAATGACTAGCATTCCATAGCAAGTTAATTGGGAGCAGGCCAATGGCTCTTGAGACTAGTGGTATGTCCTATCTGTAATAATAAAATTTGATTCAGACTTACTCATCTTGGTTAGTGTAAGGTAGGAGAGAACAATTTAGGAATCGGAGGTCCTGACTCTAGATTTCAAATTTTCACCCCTCATTATTTGATGCATCGGCTTGTGGATAGATTGTGCATTGCACAGGATTAGTGTGGGCCTATATCTAGGAGAAAGTAGACTTGGGATATCCAGATTTTGTCCAAAGAAAAAGAAGAGGAAGAAGAAGAATAGAGAGAGAGAGAGGAAAAACCCAAAAAAATTAAAATTAAAATTAAAAAAAAAGGGGAAGGTTGGAGAGGGCAAGAGTAATGCATCTAACAGGTCAAATTTCGCACATCATGAAGGAAACCAAGGCCCAATAGTCTTCGACCGGGTTTGGTTTTAGCTTAAGGTCCAGAGAACTACCCTGTTATTAGACCTCAGCCTGGCCCAACCTGTACTCCATTATGATTAAATGAGAATGAACCTAACCCACCCTCTTCAGCACAACCTTGTTTTATTTTAATGGACTTGGGCTGAGCATAAGTTGGACCTGTTGTACTTGGACGTAAAAGCAGCAAGTAATCATACTCCACCTTTTTTTTTCGTAAGAAACTTATACTTGAAATGCTGCAATTCTCAGTTTCTCACAGCCAATTTTATTATAATTTAGCTTGATGTGTCAATTGATGTGGCATCTCTGTATCAGCACAATGGCGATGAGCAAGAGATGATAAAAATGACAATAAAACTAGCATTTTCCTATAACTTGAGGCCTTTGGACTTGAGGTATAACTGTCCATAGTTCAAATTAGATTAAAATCCAATAGCATGATTCGGACTATGGGAGAGGAATTAGAACTCATTAACTATCCGAAACTGATAATCCTGTCATATTACAAATCAAATATGAATATATATGGTGTAATTCATCTGATAATCATCTAATCCGACGGATTTAATAACACATTAAATTATGTATTTTATCAACTATTAGTTTATTATAATTTTTTGGTGGGAAGAAACAGTATATTATAAAAAATATTGAATCCACTATTAGTTTATTATAAGTATTTGGTGGGAACAAACACTATATGATAAAATTATAGAAATTTACTTTCAAGTGAAATATCTTTATTCTCATCTTTTTACAAGTTTTATATTTTGCAAGAATACCAAGTGGGACTGAATAAGATCCATTGACAGGTCAAGTTGTAGGTAGCCCTCGACCTAGGCCGAGCCAAGCTTGAGTTGGCGGAGTGAATTGGAAAACCTTGAGCTTGACCTGATAGGCGGATATAACAAGCTTTAGCCAATTATAAACCAATGCATACCTTAATTGGCCGAATTAAACGGATCAAGGTTGGTTTATAGATTGGAACTTATTAATGTTGTGGACCTTGACCATGTAGTTTTTGAGATCCCATGAGATGCCAATGGCCAAAAAAAAAAGAAAAAAAAAAAAAGAAAAAAGGGCATTTATGCAGAATACAGGACCACCAACTTGGAGATGGGAAAGGATAATCACTAATCAGAATTTCTTATCCCTAACCAGCCAGTAACCTTTACATAACTATTATTTTTATTTTTTTCATGGATTGATTTGAAGGTCATGTAGTGACCATAAAGGAGCTAGGGTCCCCAGTGAAGCCATTCAAGTTGGACAATGGACCCAACCCAGATAGGTCCATCCAAAAACTCAAAAATGAGAATTTGTAGTCTCTACTCTGTAGTCTTGACTCAATAAATCCAAGACGTCGCAAGGGCTGCAAAGGCTTTCCAACCCACTTTTACTGCCTTCCCCATCTCCCTGACTTAAAACTCCACCCTCATGCTCTTGCCCAACAGCCTGTCACCTCTCCTTTCGAGCCACGTGTCGCGTTTCGAGTACCTCTTCTTCCCTTTGGACCACAACTCCCACGTGGCCACGGCCACCCTTTGCCGGCCGTGCCACGTGGACCCTCTTATGAATTGAGGACCACCTCAACCATTTTAGATATTTACTCTTCGGCCTTCGCATATAAATATCAGCACTCTCATTTTGTTTCAGAAGTGCTACGCTTTCAATTATTTCTTGTCGTTGTCTTCATGGGGCCATAGCCTAAGCCAAAAGGCGTCCAAGCCCAAGACTCACCATCCATATTTTTAATTGCTTTTCCCTCTTTTCTCTCTCTCTCTCTCCTTTTTTTTTTTTTTTTTTTCTTTTTCCTTTTTGTCAATTTTATCTTCATGCTCATTTTCAGTCAATAATAAATAAATAAAGGTGAAAATAAAAAAGAAAAGTTAAAAAGATCTAGAATAAAGAAAATTAAATCATCTTGAGAAGGGTGGAGCCATACCATGAGAATGTTGGTCCCTTGGTTAATGTAATCATCTGAGAAGAAAGTGACCCAACTGAGAAGGACATGGCTGTTAGGGTTTTCCAAATCCCTAGAAACAACAACACAATAATTAAGACATGGGTATGGTGGGCTAAATTGTCTGATTATCTAGTCTTAGATTTCCATGATCTCTGTGATATTATTCTCAAAACAATTCAGTGATGATCATTTTAGCGTTCATCACCCAGATAACCCTAGTTGGTCACAGGACGTACTATTGTTTATGAAGTAATGAGCTGATCACAGAGCCAGACCTTATTTGGTGACCTCCAAGTTACATCCTCGTCAATTTTAATTGAACGAGAAATTATTTCATGCGACGGGTATTTTCACCCTCTATACATCTTTTATCATGTGATAACAAGGGAGAGTGTTTTTGTATTTTGAGGGATCCATATATGTATCTGCTCGAATAATTTTCCCAACCTCATAAATTCAATTCAATTGGACCCCCTAGACCTTGTTAGAAAGGCAGGCAAATAAATACCCAAGTTAAACATAGCTTCAAAAGGTGTCCTCATTTGTAAATTTTTTCCCCAGGCCATTTGTATATTTTCAACGAGTTTCCAACACAATTGTCTTACTCAGTCCAACATATATTATATATAGGATACCCTAGAAAACTTTTTTGGTCTGCAGGAGGTGACTGATATCACTCTGACCTGGCCCCATAAGACAAGCATTTTTCTATGTTGTTAGCTTGTTTTCTCCAAATGCTAGTAGCTTCATGTTTCTTGCTTCAAAATAAACACAATCTTGAGTCACTCGTGTGTGACATGAATGGCACCTTTGAAATGGACAACATCTTGACATTATTCTAATGATTTTCCCATTATATACGTCTCAACAAGGTTGGATTTC